>BQNB010145001.1:0-14284 GCA_026074375.1 Tanacetum coccineum
AGAAAATAAATTTCGAAACAAGGTCCTAGGTGACAAAATAAGAGAAAATTTAAAATTTTAAAATTTTTGAAAATATCAAAAATATTTTTGGTTTTTTTATAAATAAGTGCAAAAGGCGCAAACACCCCCTCCCCTCCAAACTTAAGGGTTTGCTTGTTCTCAAGCAAAATAAGAAAAAATAAGCTTTACAAAACAAAAATAGAATTATAAAAAATATTTTTGGATTTTCAATATGCGAAAACAGAGATGTTTGACAATACCTAACGATCTTCAAGCTGTAATAACATGACTAAGCACCTCACGAATAAGGAAAAGTATAATTTACTTAAACACTCGTATATGATGTAGTAGAGGGTAAAAGAGAAATCACACTCAATTGCTCAGACATTATTCATTAAGTTACCATAGGCTTGTACAAGAAACAAAACTGCACCGACAAGGCGTAAGCACCATGTATAAATATCAAAAGAAGACTTATATTCGGGTTATAATGTACAGGCTAAGGGTTAATAAGAGAATTGATAAGGCATGAGATATATATACTGAAAATGGTTTTATAATAATACATGTCGACAAGTCCAAGAAACCCAGGTTGCTAGTTACTAAACATACCACAAGCCCGAGAGATAATCGGACCTCTCATCAATATTTCCGGCATATATCAACATATAACAATACGTCACAAGTGCCAACAACAATCCAACTCTTATTATTTTTTTCTTCGATTCAAAATTTTTATACTCTTTTTTCGATTTTTCTTTTATTCTACTTTTTTTAATTCTTCCACCAACTAACAATTCCCCCACACTTGTGATAAGAATACATCACAAAAAATACGAAATACGGAGTTTGCAACCGTCGTCTTTATTGAAATGGCACAACACTTATAGCAAAGTGCGAACAAACTATCAGCAAAAATCATCCAATCATACCGAGCAACTAGCAACCAACCATGAAGACTTTCGACAAGGGTTAAGGCTAGGCTAAAGGTTAGATTTTTGTATATTTTTTATTTTAGTGATTAAAAAATGAATAGAATGGCACCAGCCGGGTTAAACTAGGAGTATCTAGCACTAAAGATGAGTGCTAACATAAGGTTTTATTTGGGTGGTTAGCTAATCAGTGTAATTAGCTAAATGAATAAATGAAATGGAATGACCATTTGGGTTAAGTCCTAAGTTGCCTCTTTATCACATAAAAATACCTATATCACGCGAACGTGATCTCACTGCGGTCTCGTAATGATTATCAAACACAAGTTCTAGAATCACTAAATCACCGGCACACTCAATGAATATAAAGGAATCAAAAAGCAAAAATACGTATGCTATATACAGGCTCAAAATCCTCACATATTTACTAGAATGGTTATAAATGCGCAAGTAATGTTATCAATCCCGAGTCGAATCTGCTTTATCAATCGGGACACATCTCTGATTTCAAAACTTTATTTGTTTACTACGTTTTTATTCTAATATATTAACCTAAGTGGAAAAAAATTTAAAAACCAAAATAAATTTTTAGATTACAAAGGGCGAACAAAAGTTTATACTTTTAATAATGACTCTGATTTTCTGATTTATTTTCCCCCCACACTTAAGTTAAGCATTATGCGTAATCAGAAAATAACTTAAAAGATGGACACAACGAATAATAATTAAGAGAAAAGAGACTCTCGGGGCTCATAAGTGTCGTTGAATTCTGAATGAAACGTATAAAAAATGGGTTTGGCGCGAAACATACAGGAAACGCCGCATGTGTATTCTACCACATTAATATTTAATTAAATATATCACTCCTCATAGTGTATAAGCTTTACCACCATCCAAGCTTCACCTTTTATTTTATCTGGCAAAATAAACTAACATACAAAAACCGTAAAAACAAAAGCGTAAACTTTCGTAGCGAACAAATTGCATTTAGCTATGCAACAAGCCTTAAAAACCCTCGTGGCCCGAGTGGACGAGTTAAGCCTCGGAGGGTTTCCAAGCAAACACACCCACAAAGTGTCAAAATCATAATATATTTATATATATTTTTTTTTTTTCATTAATTTTTTATATTTATATACATTGTAGTAAAACAAGCATACACAAAAAAGAGTCTGTTATGGGGGGGTTAGGGTTTGGGTGGAATGGCATAACGAAATGAAAAATAACATAGAAAAAAAAATATAATTACTAATATTCAAACACTCAAACCACATATATAAAAAAAAATTAATGGCGAAAATAAAATCTTTTTGTATTTTTTTATTTTTTTGGTTTTGAGACAAACACATATATCAAACACATAATTATTATTTAAGGTTTAAAACGATAATTTACAAAATTACTATTATTATTATTATTATTATCATTTATTTTAATTTTTTATATATTTAAAAAAATTCAGAACAAAAGTGCGGCGTACTTATAACCTATTTTTAAATAATTTTTCAAATATTCAAAAAACTAGCGCGGCAAAAATTTAACAAAAGTGGCGCCCGCACAACGATAATTAGATGCGGCGGCATATTATGACAGATTCTTTTTTTACACTCTATTAGTTAAGAACAACATATAAACTCTGCTAAACAAACACATGCAAACCCAACCAAACCAATCAACACAAAAAGAAAATAACAAACTCTTTTTTTTTAGATTTTATAAATTTTTTAATACTTTTTTTATTTTTTATTTTATATATGATCATACTATACATATCAAGCAAGCAAACATCAACACAAAATAAACACATAACACATAACAGATAAACAGTCACACAAACACACAGGACAAGACCATTATTAAAAAAATGAAAACTTATTTTTAATTTTTATAGTTTTTAACACTTTTAACATAATAATGCAAACCAACACACAAAACAAGCAAAGTAAGATGCATAAACAAATAACATTTTACCATGATTCACATAACATAAAAAGAAAACGCATCTGGTTTATTTTTATACAAAACGACTCTTTTTGAGTTATTGCAAAGGTGCAAGTGCGCGTACAAAAATTAATTGTGCGCGTACTTAGTGCAAAATTTTCGAAGATTTTATTTTCGACCGATGAAATTGCAAGAAACATTAAACACACTAACAAAACACCATGGTTATATAATTATTTCAACAGGAACATGTCAGAAATAAAATCTTTTCGATTTTTTTCTAATGACAACTAAATATTCACAAAATTACAAGGCATATAATCAGATAAAATGGGATTTCAAATTATCACATACCCGAGACTAGCAATTTGGGGTTTTTGGTGTGCGTTTTGTTTTTTGGTTTAAATCAAAACTGCTAATGAAAATTCTGCAGAAAGTGCGGCGTACTTGCAAAAAGTGCGGCGTACTTTCTGGGTTTTTCAGAAAAACCGGCTCACAAACAGGATGTGCGGCGTACTTCCTCAAGAATTTTGGGTCAGTTTGCCATATAATTGTATAAAAGCGGGGCTATGAACTCACCGTAAGTGAATGATTGATTATCTAAATCAAGTAAGTGAATCGCCTCGGCAATTTGAATGCAACCTAATTAATTATAGGCCGTATGAGTATAATGTATTTCATATAATTAAAACATCACATGTCGTATAGTTACACCACCACCTAATAGTTTTTATTAATTCTTTAAAAGTTAAAACAATAATTAACTCGTACTTTGTTAAATTAAAGTATATATACTTGTACTCGTAAAGAAAATATTATTTTTATTTACTAACGCATCATTTGTAAAAATGTATGATTTAATAATGATATGTCATTATTAATTTAATTGTTTTATAAAAGATTGTATAAAAATAAAAGTAATGCGCGCGAGTTTTAAAACTTCATATCTTTATCGTTTCGACTCCGTTTTATACGTTTCTTATGTCCACGTCTCCGTATTAAAATAATTTATCAAAACATCATATTTATAAAGTTTAAACCCTCTGATGAACAGTAACTTTTACTGTTCATTACAGTTTATAAAAACTATTTTTATAGAATTAATTATACGTAGTTTGTTTAAATCATAACTCGTTCATTATAATTCCGTTTCTCGAGTTCCTTATATCCTTGGATTAGTATTAAGATAATTTATCAAAATATCATATTTATAAAATTTAACCCCTGATGAACAGTAGTATTTACTGTTCATAACAGTTTATAAAAATTGTTTTTATAGAATTAATTATATATAACTTGTAAAATACGTAACTTGTTCGTTATAATTCCGTTTTTCGAGTTCTTTATGTCCGTGGGTTCGTATTAAGGAATTTTTTTAAAATATTACATTTATGAAATTTTTACCTCCGATGAACAGTAACTTTACTGTTCATCACAGTTTATAAAATTGTTTTTATAAAGTTAATTATATATAACTTGTAAAATCCGTAACTTGTTCGTTATAATTCCGTTTTTCGAGTTCCTTACATGCTCACGATCCTTGTAAAGAGCACTATTTTTATAAAATATAAAACATAGGGTCTATAGTTCGAATTCCAACAGTAGCTATAAAAAGATAATTAGGGTTTTTAATTAAACAAGTTAGTTTGTATTTATTTTTACTTAAAGTCCTTGCACCATAATTTCACCGAGTGTTGTACCGTATAACTTATATGTATTTAGTCCTCTAAATGTTCATGTCATTTGTCCATATGTAATCATCAAACACTTTATATAACTTAAAAATGAATCTAGGTGGTGATTAACTTATGCAACAAGTATGTATACAATAGGAAATGAATAAATGAACATTGAATACTTTAAATAGACCTTATAGAAGATGAGTGGGATGATGAACACAAGATGTAAACCCTAATCAAGCCTTCAAAATCAAAACCCTAATCAAGAAAACCCTAAATATGTTTTCTTGATAATTCCTTGTTAAACCCGAATCCAAGCTTGCCAACACCTTGAGTAGCCTTTGGTAACCTTAGAATGAATACTTAAACACTTGGATTGCCTTGAATGCAAAAATTAAATGAAACCCTAAATATAAAAAGGGTGCCGTGGGTTTAGGGCTCAAATGAGAGAGTTTTTGATTGTTTTGCTTGTATGAAATGTAAGAGTATAATGGTGGACCTAGGGATTTCCTTTTATAGCACCTTGGAAACCATGAAACAACCTTAAAGTGAAACCATGGGATGGAAAATGGTTCTAGTACATGTGTAAGAGCTCTCCTCCTCTCTAGGAGGAGGCCACGGCTCAAAGGTGTCCAAGGGTACCAAGATGGGACAATTTCTAGCAACTTGGGTCCAAGTACAACTTGTGTAAGATATAACATGTGTAGGAAAAGAATTAATGAAAGTGTTATATTTATTTCTTGTGTAAAAGCTTATATCTGGTTTTAGAGAGTTATAGGAAAGAAAAATAAATGAATTTTGGGTATTGGGTATAATCGTGGGTATTTGTTTGAGTGTAGATAGATAAAGGTGCTTCCGGGTGCGACCGAATGTAATTTATTGCGAAACGTAAGCGTTTTACGTAACCAACAAAAATAAATTATGAAAAGTTATAAATTATACTCCTAATAATCATATAACACTTGCTTGATGTAAACTTTAATTTGTTTGATGTCCGTTTACATTGAACGTTGATTTTTAGTTTACGCGATTTAACTATAAGATAATAATTAAAAGCGAACGCGTAAAACTCTAAAAATAAATAATGGAATTTATTAAAGTTGTAAATAACCTGAAAATGAGAAATGTTACAGTCTCCACCCGTTAGGAGAGCCTTGTCCCAAGGCTCAAGATGCAACATTCTTCGAGGGTGCGGTTTTTGTGAAGAGGTGCGGATACTTTTCCCGAAACTGATCTTCGCGTTCCCATGTGAACTCAGGACCTCTCTTGGAGTTCCATCAAACTTTGATGATGGGAATACAACTTCGCCTTAACTTCTTGATCTCACGCTCCAAGATTTCCACTAGTTCTTCAACAAAGTGGAGTTTATCATCAATGTGTATTTCATCTAACGGAACTGCCAATGGCTCGTCAGATAAACACTTCTTTAGATTTGATACATGAAACGTGCTATGAACCCTGCTTAACTGTTGAGGTAGTTCGAGTCTATAAGCAATGGTTCCCACTTTGGCTAACACCTTGAAAGGTCCAATATACCTCGGGTTCAACTTTCCCCGTTTTCCAAAACGTACGACCCCTTTCCAAGGTGATACCTTTAACATAACTCGATCACCAACTTGAAACTCTAAAGGCTTACGCCTCACATCGGCGTAACTCTTTTGGCGATCACGAGCAGCTTGCATTCTTTTCTTAATTTGGACAATCTTCTCGGTTGTTTCATGAACAAGTTCTGGACCGGTGAGCCGAGCATCTCCGACTTCGGCCCAACACACAGGCGATCGACACTTTCGGCCATAAAGCGCCTCGAATGGGGCAGCTTTAATACTAGCATGGTAACTATTGTTGTACGAGAATTCAATCAGCGGTAAGTGTCCTTCCCTACCATTCCCAAAGTTTATCACACAAGCGCGTAACATATCTTCAAGAGTTTGAATGGTTCTTTCGCTTTGTCCATCAGTCTCCGGATGGTATGCCGTACTCATATCCAATCGAGTACCCATAGCTTTCTGAAATGACCTCCAGAAGTTTGACGTAAACCGGGGGTCACGATCGCAGATGATCGAGACTGGTATCCCATGCCTTGTGACCACTTTTTTCAAGTACAGTCTTGCTAGTTTGTCCATAGGGTCAGTTTCCCTCATTGGTAAAAAGTGTGCAGACTTAGTGAGTCGGTCTACAATTACTCATATGGTGTCGTTTCTAGGCTAATCGGTTATATATTTTTGTATTTTTTAGTGGATGAGAAAAATGAATAGAATGGCTCAGCAGGTTTATACTAGGGGAGTCTAGCACTAAAGATGAGTGCTATAAAAGGGTTTTATTTACGGGTGGTTAGCAAATCAGTGTAAGTAGCTAAAAGAATAAATAATATAAAATGGATGGGCAATTTTGGGTTAAATCATAAGTTGCTTTTTTATCACTTAAAAATACCTCTATCACGTTCGATGCGAACGCGGATCTTACTTTGGGGAGCTGGTCTCATCAGGTATCACAGAATCAAGTTATAGAAATCAATAAATAACTTGGAACACTCATTTAACTCAAAAGACTCAAGCATAAAAGATGTATGCTATATACATGCTCAAATTTCTCACATATTTACTAGAATGGTTATAAATGCGCAAGTAATGTTGTCGGTCCCGAGTCGGGTCTGCTCTATCAATCGGTACACATCTCTGATTTCAAAAACTTTATTTAATAACTATGTTTTATTCTAATATATTAATCTCTATGTGCATAAAGTATTTAAAAATGCGAATTAGACTATTTTAGCTTACCGAGGGTAAAAAAAAATAAAAAAGTAATATAGTTTTATAATACATGTAGTATTATTTTTTCAATTCATTTTCCCCCACACTTAAGTTTAGCAATATGCGTAATCAGAAAACAACTTAAAAGTTGCATAATGAGAAAATTAAATATAAGAGAAACGAGACTTCCCGGGGTTCATAAATGCTCGGTTGAATTCTGGAAGATACAGCTTCGTGAAACAGAACACCAAGAATGTGAATTCAACCACTTATAATTAACTGATCGTCTCTTATATATCATTCCCACAGTATAAATTTGGCCAACTCACCAAATCCAAGCTTCTTTTTTATTTAGTCTTCAAAATAAACAAAACTACAATAACCGTAAATGTAATACCTAAAGGCGCAACTTTTCGTAGGCAACACGGATGTGCATTTAGCGTATTGCAACAAGCCTTGTTTAGACCCCTCGGTTTCCACGAGCTAAGTAGACTAGTTTTTTAGTCTAGTGAGGGTTTAGCGTACTACATCCACAATGTTCATATTTTTTTTTGAATACAGAAATAGAGTACGAAACACACGAGCCCTGTGAGCGACATACTAAAAAACTGCAAAGCTTTTCGTTTTAGTTTTTTTATATAGGTTTATTATTATTTTCTATTACTATTTTTCATTATTATATTATCTAAAACTAGATTTAAGGATACTTGACGATTAGGTTTCAAGTGGGAAATGCATCAACTTTTTAAACGTTCGAGGGTACGGGATTTTTTGTATGTACTTCACGGAATGTAATATTCATTTGATTTTCGACCGACTCGAATGTCCCTTTTCGTTGTCTTAAATTTTGGTTGTTCACTTTTTCGATTGTGATGCGTTAACGATGATAGGAGGTGGTGGGTCTTTTTGAGTTTTCAGAGGAATATTGGACTTTCCACTCAGGCGTGAATTCGACATTCTCTTGCGCCGGTTTGAGCTGGGAGGATGGGCTTGGGGCCAGTAACTAGTCGGTTTATTCTGATGAGATGTTTTCAGACTTCGGATATCCACTATCTATTTTTCTTTCCATGTTATTTAATTTTAGTTTGAAATTTCTTTTAATGTTGCATCATATTTATAATCATGTCGTTAACATTGTTCTTGAAAAACATTTGTAACTCTTTGACCATCATGAATTTGGTGATTGACTTTTCAAGATCAGTTTTAGATTGACCGTCTCTCTCAAAAAGTTTATCATGAACAGTTATCATGCTACGGATACAACTTTTGAAATGTTCGAGATCATTTTTCACATCATTATTTAAATTTTTGTGAGTGATTTCTTCGGATTTATTATTATTGATTGGGGTTTGTTCATAATGAAATTGGTGAGAATACTAATCATAAGAATTTTGGTTTTGATAACCTTCAACTTGGATGTAATTTATTTCATGACGTTCACACATCGAAGTGTCATCGTTCATGTGGTATTTCGAAGCGTGGTTAAAGTGGTCCACAGTTAATAATCCAACTAAAAATAAGACAACATTATTAGTCAGTTTGAAAACGTTTACCTTATGCTGTTTTAGAGAGATTTACTTTCTACTGATACTTTGATTGTTTGACGGGAGACAGTATTCACTTAATCACGTAGAACAACAAACCTCAAGATGACCCACACAAAAACACTTCTTAATCATTTAACAAGATTCACACATATCATTTCACATAATCATCAAATCATCTTGTCTACGTTAACTTCAGATGTACTTGTTACTGGTTCTGAAAACGGTCTACCTATGCTTGAAAGGGGTAGATATGACACTTGGCAAAGTCATATGCTCATGTATATTGAAGGGCGATTGGACGAGAGAATAGAGAATGATAACAATGTTATTTAGAATCTATGCTTAGTGTCCCTTGTAGTGTCAGGAGGTTGTCATTCCAGGCAAATAAGGAAAGTGTAGAGCAGAAGAAAGAGAATGCTAAATCTACTGTACTTGACAGAAGATGAAATGAAACGAAAGTAAAGTGATTAAAGGCTACAATAACATCTTGCAAGTGTATGGCAATGACATTTATACTCTTTCGAATCCCATGAAAACTACAAATAAAATTTGGTATATGGTTAAGGAGCATATGGAAGGTACAAAACTGACCAAGCAGGAAAGGGAAACGAAGTTGACTGATGAATTTGAGAAGTTTACTTCAGAGAAAAGAGAGATAATGCAATTCATTATTTTTCAAAGATTTGCTAAGCTGATGGAAATGACATAAACAATCAATGGGAAGAGATGGATGAATAAGTTCATATCAACAACAAAATTCTTGAACAATCTGCATACCTGAAGTGGAGAAGGTTTGTAAATAGGGGTTAAAAATCAAGCCAGGGATCTTCATTATGTCGTCTTATGCATCAATAGTATGCAGAATCAGATTATGCAAATGAGATCAGAGTTGAAGCATGTATCAAAATCAAGATCCATGGCAATGGTTAAAAGTTCACAAACCTCACCTCTACCTACAATAATTCCCAACACCGCAACACTGTATGAGGTACGGAGTCTTTTGTGTAGAACAAACATCACCTGACTCTAGGGACTTGCAATCACATTCAATCAACGATGATCCAATCAGATAGTACTCAAACAAGTTTCTCAGCAAGCATTTACCATAAAAATATCTAATAACTAACAATCAACTTCAGACTGTGTCTAAAACCAAGTACTCAAGCTAAAGTTCAAGGTTGGAAGAGTTACTTGATATATGAATATTATTAAATTGTATATAATGCATGCATTCTCTTGGTTTTATAAGTGCAAGGACATTCATGTGCAACTTATTGTTAACAGGTTTAGGTGTTTTAACTTTGTTGGCAAGTTGAGCAAAGTTTGAGGATAAGTTTTATTATAGGAGTATAAATTACGCCGGACCGGGATATCCCAATTTAGGGTTTTCATATCATTATTAGATGTGTTTCTCTCTCTTCTAAAACTGATAACTCTCTTTCACTAAGTTATCTCATAAAGTTTTGTTGTTATTTGGGGTTTTGTTTATTTAGATCTTCTTGTCTTTGTCAGGTATTGTTTAGGTTATTTTGAGAGTATTTGTAGTGGGGTCTATTGTCTTGAATGATCTTGTATTTTTTTTTGTTGCATCAATTTGGGGGACACCATATTTACTTTTGTATTTTTTAGTTAGACTCGTTTTGAGGACTAATCTCTATAAGTAATAAGAAATATCACCAAATGGCTGGTTGTTTCTGGGTGATTATCAGTGTGTTGGTTTTCGATTATAAGTTTTTAATGGCTCTCAGAGCTAGCAAACCGCCTTTATTGTTTAGTTATTGATTTCTGATGCAAAATTAAGTTTAATAGAATTGGCGAATTTGGTCTACAGTTGTTTTATGTTCTGGGGTGTGTGGATCTTGATTCTTGGAAGTTAAGTGGCTTTAGTGTTGGTTAATACTCAGATTTAAAAGAATTCGGAGTTTCTTTGAAACCCAAATTCTTTGAAATTTGGGGGTTTTAGTTCCTTGGTGGTTCTTGGTTGATTATGAGGTATTCTTTTTTTTTTGACTAAGTGAATCAACAAGGTGCCCGGGGGGGGGGGGGGTATAGTCTTTCGATGATTCTTTTGATGCTAGTTGCATGCTTTGTAACACCACTCACACCCTCTTTATTTTATGTCATTTTTTGTTTTAGGCTACTGGAGGATAGGTTGGGTCACTATTAAGAAGTTGTTGTGGTTTGTTATTGATGATTTACTTATGATTGTGGTGTTCAGGTGGTTCTTTGTTATTTTATTATTCTAGTCAATTTTTTACTCTTGACCAACCACTCAAGTGGCAAGAAATCTTGAGAACTACTAATTGACTAGTTTTATTGTGTTTTCTTTTTTGTATTCATTATGGCTCAAGTATTGATTAGTACTTTGGATGTTGGTAATCCTTTGTTTTTGTATGCTAATGATCACTCTAATGTGTCTATTGTTAATTTCAAACTAACTGGGTTTGACATTATAAAATGTGGTCAACTTTTATGAAAATTACTCTTAAGGGTAAAAATAAGATGAGTTTTATTGATGGTGCTTGTGTTCGACCATTTATTAGTCATGTTTTGTCCAGAAACTGGATTGATGTTAGTGTATTGTTCTTGTTGGATTCTTGATTCTTTATCTCAAGATCTTTATGTGGGTCAAGTGTATTATGAAATTGCTGCTGAAGTATAGACTGAATTAGAGGAAACTTATGATAAAATGGATGATTCTTTTGTATTCAATCTAGTTCATAAGATTAATGAGTTAAAACCATAAGAATTATTTGTGCCCGGGTATTATCATAATCTTAACTCTCTGTGGAGAGAATTTAATATACTTACTTTGCTACCTGCTTGTACTTGTGTTGCTTATGAAGGAATGCTTAAGCACAATCAGTTGGTTAGGCTTATGTAGTTTTTATTAAGTCTTAATGTGTGTATCAACCTATTAAGAGTACTTGATGGCATGGGATCCTTATCTGGTGTAAGGATGCTTTTGTCATTCGTGTACATGGTTAGAGTCTCAATAGTGAATTGTACTGGTAAACTATTTTATTAAAAGTTTGCGTGTTGCTTTTGTTGTTAGAACTAATAATTACTATAATAATAACTCTAATAGAAGGGTTAATAATAATAACAACAATAACAGAGGTCCTAACCCGAATCTTGTTTGTAATCATTATGGTCTAATTGGTCATGCTATTGAAAGGTGTTATGAATTGAATGGTTATCTTACTGGTTTTAAAAGAAATCCTAATATGTCTAAGCGGTGTAGTGTTGTTAAAAGGTTTAATGTCAGTGTTGATGTTTCTCAAATTACATCTACTTCTTTTGGTTCTATCTCCTCTACTTTTATAAATGATCAGATGATGAAACTTTTGAGTCTAATAAATGAGAAACCAACTGTTAATGTTTCTGGTAGTATGGCGGGTATAATATTAAGTTTTTTCAATAGCAATGCTTATTTTAATTTGCATTATGAGAACTTTTTCTGTGCTAAAACTAGTTCTTATGTCTATAATGTTACTCTCAGTTGGATTATTAATTATGGTGTCAATCAACACATGACTGTTTTTACTAAGAATATGCTTAATCTGGTTGATATTTCTAGTCTTATGTTAGCCGTGGATCATCCTGAAGGTACCTTAGCTAAACAACTGCTATAGGTTGTCTCAGACTGACTAATAATGTTGTCTTATTTGTCGTTCATGTCAGCTCGGCTCGGTTTGTCGGTTCGGTTTGGTTTTCGGTTGGTTTTGCTCAGCTCTAGAAAATAGTATGTTAAAGTGAGATACAATGAGCCGGTTATAAGCTTTATATAGGCTTGACCGTTAGGGCTCCGTAAGTTTCATCAGCTTGACACAGTTAGCCCTTCTAGAATTCTCAACCTGTCAAACAAAGACAACTACAAAAACAAAAGAAAAAAAGAAACTTTTTTGGTGAAAATGGTGAATTATATTAGAAACTTCATTAATCAACATACAACATGAACATAAAGCTTAAACGGAAATGCCTATAAGCTATAAGCAACATATTGCAAATACAATCACACATACTTAGCTAACCAAAGTTATACTAACTCACCATTCTTCTAGCCTAGTATAAGTGTGACTAGAGCTAGACATCCATAGACAAATTTCAATCTTTACTACATTTCCTCCTGATACAAACACCCTACATGTGATCAAGTATCTCCAATACATGCATCACACAGACTAATGTATGAAGGCTTCATCAAGAATTGAACAAAACTCCTTTTCCATTGAGCTTCTAATACATTGAGCTACATTTCCAGTTACTTAAGGATACATCCCACTATAACTACATTTTCCTTCCACTATCCATCTAAAAAAACATAAACCATTAAAATCAATAAATACAAATGTCGTTCAAAAGAAATACTTACTTCGTAACCTTTCTTTCTTGTTTCTTACTAGTTTAAAATATAATTATGACGTTCGTTAATGTAGAACCTACTTCATTTCAAGCTTGTACGTCTACACTATATATTTGTGAACTGGGCTTGTGGCCTTTCTTTCTTGTTCCTTATTAGTTTATTTAAAATACAAATATGATAGTTCTTTAATGTAGAACCCATACTTGATTTCAACCTACAATTTCTGGGTAACAATAACTTGACTCAAAATTAAATGCAAGCCAAGCAGCTAACAGTATCCTATATCAAAGATTTGAAATTATACCTTTATATATTAACCATGAAGATTATTCCCCGAGGTGCTTTTAATGCACCCATTAAACACCCCCGCCCGACCCGATTTCTTTTGATATTGCCCCGTTTCTATCTCTCTCCCACTCTCCATTAGAGCATCCACAATGCTTCAACCTTCTAAAGACCTTTTCTTTGTTTCACATTAATGATTCAATAAATGTTAGTTTTTCAAAAGTCATTGACACAAATCTTCTACAATGCACAAAAGCTTTTCACAAACATTTTATTTAAACTTAACAAGCATGCATTTAATGAAAATGACTTGTTGCTTTTCTATAAAACGCTTGATAAGTAACAAGTCTTTCATCAAAAAGTCTTTTGCAAAGTGGTTGCTCCAATGGTTCAAGTCTTCTAATAACTTTTCCAAATAGTGAAATGTCTTGTAAAAACTAATGCATTGGAGATGCTTTTAGTGTTCCCACCACTTCCTGAACCTTCCTACACACACCGCCTTCTTCCCTTCTCTCTAGAAACTCACAGAAAATCATCTACCATCAATCAATAACTATTGACGGCAACCACAAACACCTAACTACTCAGATGGCAACCTCTTCAATCTACGGCTTTTACCGACGGCGTCGTGTCTTTGTGTTTTCCAGCGAACCTTGCGCCGTTGTGTTCACGACTATTCTTACGCTGCAATTGTGGGTATATGGTTTTTATTTGACATAAAGTTTTATTTTTGGGTAAATTAAATTGTTTTTCTTAATCATGATTTTGTGTATTTGTATTTTAG
>BQNB010145002.1:0-16776 GCA_026074375.1 Tanacetum coccineum
AGTGTAAGGACCTTTGAGAATGCACTTCCGTAAGGCATCACCATTTGGTCTTGTTTCAATGTATCGTAAGAACCGTGATCCCCATTGTGTATATCGTCCTGTTGGAAGCATTGGTGGACGATCCCTTGAACCAGCTGCCATTATGTTGTTATGCATTTAATTGTCGGTTGTGGAAGTTACAATTGGAGTTTCGCTTGAACCAGCTGCCATTCAATCTTGCATGTTTTGCTTGAAATTCAATCTTGCATGTTTCGGTTGAACTTAAATTGCATATTTTGCTTGAAATTAAAACTGCATATTTCGGTTGCCCTCAATCGTACATGTTTTGCTTGACTCGAAATTGCATGTTTCTCTTGTTGTTTAACATATTTTGCTTGAACTCTTTCGCTTGAATTTCAAAAAGTTTGGCAGAGTTTCGTTTTAGGTTAATGTAATGTTTCGCTTGACTTTCACCTGCATATTCCGCTTAAACTAAACCTGCATATTTCGCTTAGGCCTAAACTTACATATTCCGCTCAACCTTATACATGTTCCGCTCGGAGTCACTATCGGGTGTGGACCACTTTTACTACCAAACAAAGTGTCCCTATCTTTTGAAGCTTAAATTGTGGATCTTAGTCTTTTGTATTTGACCGGTTTGGGACCACAAAGGTGATAAGCTAATCACAAATAAGCTTCGAAAATAAGCAACCAAATAAGCCTAAAATAAGCTTGAAAAATCTTGAAACTAAAAAACGAAGCAACTAGTGTAGTGACAATAGAAGATGTAGACCAAGTGTATGAAGGAGTAAACAAGCAAATTGAACCAATAAGCCCAAATTTTTTTTGTGCCGTGAGCTTATTTGAAAAATCAGCCACGAAAAATTTCGATTTGAGCTTATTAAAACCACAAATAAAACACAAGAATTTGTAGATCAAGTGAAGCAAGAAGTGAATGAACAAAACAAACCAGTAAGCCTAAAAAAAATTATGAGCCGTGAGCTTATTTTCCAAAATAAGCCACGAAAATAAGGTTTTTGAGCTTATTGAACCACAAAACAACCACTATCTACCCGAGGCTCTTGATACCAAATGTAAGAACCAATAAAATCACTTCACTTCATAATTAAGAACAAGAAAAGTAGGAAGGAGATGATGAAGAATTGTAGAGAGAGAGAGTAGAGAGAGAAAGTGAGAGAGAATGAGATGATTACTTGCAAAAAGAAATGTTTACTATATGACAACTCCCACTCTCCTCCATGAAGGAGTGGTATTTTATCCTAGACTAAAGGCTTATTGCCTTTAGTACTTTCTACGGCCTGGGCTTGGGATTACTTGTGGCTTTCGCCACTCCGATTATACGTGAAACGGTTAGCTTACATTTAAGAGCCCGTTTACCCGTAGTGCCTTTTAAGAGGTATATTAATTAATGTGACCTGAGATGCTTTATTTAATTAAGAACGAACTTCAATTGTTTCTCGACTCAATTATTCTGTGGCTAATACAAGAGATCCAGTTACCGTCTTCTCTTAATTTTCTATATTTTTTAGTTATTAGTTATCACATTAAGGGCAATGTTCAACTTAAGTATGGGGGGGGAGCCAAATAGGAAAAATTAATCATATCCCTCCATGTTTGCACTGTAATTTTTTTTACAACTAAAATTTTCTTTAAAAAAATATATGCTCTTCTTTATAAAATATGCTCTTTGTATGGAAAATCCAAACGGATTGACACTATAACTAGCACAATTCCAGCCTACTAAATTGTGAGAATTTAAAGCCTTAAAAATATTCAGGTATCCACCTTTGATACCTAAGATAATTAATGCCTTTAGCTTGTTCGAGTTAAGGTTTGAATGCAATTGCAAGTTTCTCATCCGTCGTTACGGCTGTGTATTTGTAATTTGTTGCCTTTTCTAGAACATTGGTATTGGTTGAAAATTATATTTGAGTGAGACGGTAAATCAGTAGCTCTAGAACTTGTGCTTGATCATCATTTACTAGACCTAAGTAAAGATTTATATCATATGTTATGAGGTGAAATAAAATTACGCAAGCTCCTGTATCTGTAGCACTCCTTTTTAGTGCTACTCCACTAAAGAAATCAAAAACAAGAAATTATGTGCCAAGCCTTAGTTATCATTTAGTATAACAAGAATTATGAAATATAAATTTTATGGCTTAAATTTCGGCATAAGAGAGCAGTATATGCTATTCACCCTCATCAGGATCAAGTTCCGTGAAGAACAATCAAATAACATACATGAAAAGGGAAAGATGTATGGTTTTAGAGAGAGAGTGGTTGGATGAACATTTTAGAGAGAGAAAGTAACATAAAAGAGAACTTATATTATGTGTGTGAATTAATGAACAACCAACACCCTCTCCAAGGCATGGAGAGGGTATTTATATCCTAAGCATGGCCGGCCATGGAGAGCTTGTGGGCTTTCCATGGGCCTTATGGCCCAATTAGATTAATTCATTACATTTGACTAACTACGGGCTTTGACTAACTATTATTGGTAGTGACCGATACTTTTTGTGTTTCTAACAATCTCTCCCCAAAGGAGGTCACTCCAATTTACAAAGACTTAATCCTAGCATACTATGATTTTAACTTTAGTCTTGAGCTTATAGTCTTTAACTTCAATCATTAACTTATGAATTAATGTAGTGATCATAGACTTTAGGTCTTGAGCTTGTTCCTTAGCTTGTCTTGAGTGTGAAAATATGATCTTGAGCACCTTGAGATCATCAACCAAGCATAATCTCGTTTTGCCATCTTGTAAACTTTGCCATTTTGTAAACTTGTGACTTTTAGATAGACATGCTCATACCTTTCTTGATTTGTTGACTTGAAAAGCTTTAATGTTGCATCTTTCTTGAAATTCTTTAACTTTAACACTTCGTCACTTCGAGAAAGACATTCGGTATCAGAGTAACGAAAACTTCTTTGACTTTAATACTTTGTCACTTTAAGAAAGATGTACGGTATCAGAGTAGCGGAAGTCTTGAAACATGTACTTAAGCTTTCATGATGTCTTTATATTTGTCGGTCGGGTATGAACATGTGGCTATGAATCATGAATCGTCAGGAATCAGCTGCACCAATCGTCAGGAGTACCTACAAGTTTAGGTTAGTGATAATCAACAGATATGGACGAGAGTGTCTTTGTCACTTCTTTAAATACGGTTGCAATAACCACGGTTCCTCGTTGATCAATATAAATACTGCATGTGATCAGGTAGAATTCTGAAGAATCTGTTTGACATGGTTTCGCAGCTGCACTAGCCGTTTTCGTTACCGGAGCGTCTCAAAGCAGACAACACGGTATGAGTAAACCAGTAAGACGAAGTCTCACCGATTGAATTGAAAAATTGATTTGAAAATCAATCAACGTGTCACTTGCTAAAGTGTTTTTTGTGACACATTAAGAGTGTTAATCATTTCAAAAATTCATCATCAACCGTTAATCCATTTCCTGGAACAAGTTTGACTCATATAGAATCACACCATTGTTTCTTTCCAGTTGTTACAAGTTTGATTCATATAGAATCGCACAAGTCACCTACCATGAGCTTGTTTGATGTTGGCTCAAGTAGGATTTCCATCTTCATTGTGAATACTTAAGTATCACTTGGATGTTCTGGCAAAATAACAAGGATAATGCGTAGGACTCTTAATATGTATCTTGTTATTCACATTGTGTGACTTAGCAAGCATAATTTTGACAAGTATCCTAATGATATTTATGGATGATCTCTTTTGGCTCTAGACTCAATAGTGCACTTTAGTTTTAGTAATCGAAGACTGGAGTAGACTGCCACATTTTCAATATCAACTAACTCGGAGTGAGAAAGTTGATAGAAATACGTGTAATCTTTGTGAGAAATGAAACAAGGGTCTGTTGAGAGACCTTGAGTGACTAGGGAGGGTTGTGCATAGTGTCACTGGGTCCATGACTGTCTTTAATGTTAGACAATAACTTAGTGCTTCCGACAGTTTATATATTGACCCGGTTTCTGCCTAAGTGCATGGAGGACTTCTTTCTTTTCACCCTTTATCCTTACAATTATTTTTCATTCTTCAACCCCTTTAGCGCTTACCGAGACTTCATGACTAATACCTTGTTGGGTTTGTTCCAGTATTAGCTCCATCTCAGTCGGCATTATTCCCTTATTCTCATTTTTACTTCTTTTGTATCATACCTAAGGACTTCTATACTAACTAGTGGATATCCCTGGGTAGATCCCTCCAGTTCTGGCTGGAACATGGGATTTGAATATCTATGCCTAACCGCCTTATAACTCCATAAATTTAAGTACATGGTCGGTCTTTTGGGTATTCCATCACAATCCTTCAAAAACCATTGAAAAGTTCAATCAAAGTGTTTGATATAAATATAAAAAAGATTTACACTTTGAGAGTTTTTCATTATCACTAAAAGCTCCCCCTTAACATGTGCATCGTAATCGTAGTACATGCTAAGTGTAGAGTGCATTGAGTCCATTTTATATGATCACATTTCAATACAAGTTAGGTTCATTTTAATCATAGTTTAATCACATTTTCCCCCCTTATCTAAAATGTTAATCCCTTGATATTTTGGATATCAATTGATTAAACGTTCAGGGATAAAATGTTATACAATATCTATCAAGAACATTTTAATGCTCTCCCTTAATATTTGAGGGTAAATAAGACAGTTCTGAGTACAATAATTTGAATATTTTTGAAATTACTAAGAAATTCTTGAAAATTTTGTACTCGAGCACTCCTTATTCACCATTAAGTCTACACTACATATATACAAATTCATAAGTTTTAATTATGTACGAGGTTTGACCTGTTATGATGAGGACATCATATGATAAATCATATGGTCCTTTCTAGCAGCCAAAGGTCTCCCTCGTACGGTGTTCCACCAATAAATTTTTCCAGACTCCTAATGATCCTTTTATTCCTTAGTTGTTGATCAATAGCCTGAATCATAGCTCTTGCTCTTTCCTTGTCTACATTTCTCCAGACTGTCTGTGGCAGATACTTCATCCGTATTCGCTTCAGAATATCATGAAGAGCAGATCAAACATCATTGAGAGCACAATCACTAAATTTGTAGAGTTCATCAATACACATCAATCTGTTCTTCTTGTCTTTATTCTGATATATGAAACCTCTAGGATTGGAGTATACTGTATATGTTGACTTACGTTTGAGATCTGATCTGTACTTATCTGGCCTTGAGAGGTTGAGCTTCTTTTGGTAACTTTCAACACCTAATTGAAGATCTTCTACACGCCTTCTGATGACAGTGCCTCTTGTAAACATTCACAATGAAATACCCAAAACTAGATGTTCCTCAATAGTGAGATTTGTCAGCTTGCCTTGAACACGAAGAAGCTACATGTCTTCGATGTCTTGAAGGCGAAGTCTGTTGTTATGGCCTTTTTTAAATATGTACAGCTTGTCGTCATCTCTATGAACAGTGATCCAGTCTAAATGTTTATAATTTTTCCATTCAATAATCTTAAGCTTTGTGATAGCAATGATTCTGTGTCTAGAGTAGACATCACGAGCAGATTCCCTGCTTACTGTAAATCCATAGAATTGTTGACGTTTTCGCCCCCAGTAAGAGATGCCCCAGAGTGCATGTTTGTCGTAGAAAATCGATACTTGACTCCACATAGAGTTTGGGACCAAGTCTTTAATCCATTTGATGTGTCCATAATCTGCAGTCTTTGTCTTCGTCACTGAAGTAGCATAAGTTCGGCTTGAGACACCACCACTTAAATACGCAAGGTCGTTGTTGATGAAGTGATCAAATGGTATTACTTGACGACCTCATGAATTAGGTATCGATGGTAAGGGCTTGCAAAGATCATGTGGATATTGCAGTCCTTTAGGATTGTTCCACTCTAATTGATCAGTAGTTGTTTTGCGGACTTCTTCAAGGAAGTATTCAAGTTCCACCAGACTCTTGCACGAACCTTTCATTAACTCGAATGTTGGACCGGCTAATAATTCTGGAGTGAGAGTATCAACTTTGAGCCGATTCAACACGAATACTAAGAAGTCTAGAGGAGTATCCATCAGCTCATTAAACGACTCACGTGGATCTTCTTTCCAAGCCAAATTTCTTATCCAAGGTTGAATTGGTCCATGAGAAGCAGGAAAAGTCTTGTTCTAATCACGATCGGAAGTTGGAGGTTTTGCTGGTTTCTGAAACCAATCAGGAAACTGAGTGGTCTCATCAACAGGTTGATCTTCAGTATAGCCTGTATTGAACTCCTTATGTGCAGGTTCTTCCAAGTCTTCAACAGAGTGTATTGGCTCTTCTGCTTGAGCAGATTTATCAGTAGACTTTTGATAAGATTTGGACCCTTCTTTAGACTTGCCAATTGACTTGGAAGTCTTCTCCTTTTGTGCACTAGTTGACTCGGGTTCTTTTCCAGCTCTTCTTCTCTTGGACCCCTGGTTTGATCCAGCGGAGGGTTCTTCGTCTTCATCCTCATCATCTCGACGTCTTTTAAACGTGACACTATCTCCATATGTTTTAAGGATGTCATTGTTAATTTCATAAGCGTCAACTAATGCTTTGTAGATAGTCTTCTGTTGAATTGATTTGTTAATTAATTTATTATTCTTAAAATCTTAGAGACTTGCTCCTTAACTTGTACTTTGACTTGCTCTTTGATGATTTTCCTGATATTTTCATCAAGTTTATTGATGAAGTCTTCATATTCAGCTTGAGCTTCATCTTTAAGTCTGTCTGACTGTAGTTGAACAACTGCTTTTACAGCTTCATTCATCTGGTTGGCAATGTACTTATCAACAATGCCACGAATTGAAGAAACTGCTTTAGTAAATGGGTTTGTTTGCTTGAATTCCAAGAAGTTGTCTTCTAAAGCTTTTACTCTATCTTCAAACTTGAATAAGGAACCAAAGGTTGGAAGATTTTGTAGGAAGGTACTTGGAGCAATTGCTAGTGTGGGAACTGGTGTTTGTTGCTAAAGTTGAACGAGAGGAATGGGTGGTGGAGGAAGTGTTGTTACAGATGAAAGAGGCATTTCAACATTCGTAGTGACGGGAACATCTACCAGAGAAGTTAACTCAGTGTTCTAGATTTAAAGAATGAAAGTCAATACCTGTATATGATAAGGGTTGAGCCATGTTGGAGAAAATGAAAGCCTAATGATTACAGTGAACTCTGTTGTTGAACTTCAGGAGTGACAGCTCTTATTATCACATGAGTATCTTCTATGACTTGAGTACCTTGAACATTAGTCTGTAGTGCATCTGTCATTTCAGTATCTCTTCTTTCCAAATTGACGTTCACGTCTCTATACAATTCTTTCACTTCTTCCTCTTCATTTATCTCCTCTTCATCCAGTTTTTTTCCATCAACATTGTCTCCTTGAGTAACTTCATTATATGCTTCATCATTAGTGGATTCAAAATGAGAAGGTGTTTGAACCCTCAGATCTGAACCCTCTGCTTCTTTATCTTCTTCATCTTGTCTTTCTTCTTCATCATGAGTGGAGAACTTAGGATGAACAAAGTCATCACCATCATTGTCTGATTCAGTCTGTTCATTATCATCATCTTGACCATCATCATCTTCATTATCATCATCGTCCTCGTCATTAGACTTCCAAGAAATTTGTTCCTCTTCAGATCCATATGTAGGTACATCGGGAACCCCTGGTGAAAGACAAGCTCTTTCATCTGCACTGAACCGCTGGCATGCGAGCTATGAAAGTCTATCTTGCTTCTTTTGGTTATAATTTTCATTTGTTCAGCCTTAGAAAATGCAATTTCTAATAGAGTCTCTAATCCTTGAGCAGGTAGCTTCTTCTTTCCTGATGTAGCCACCTTAGTTGTAGCTTTGAGTCTTTAACCTGGAGAAGCTTTAGGAGCTTATTCAATCTTCTCCCTGGTAGATCTACGTACATACTTTGGTTTTGGAATCACCTTTCCAGTAGCAAGATCATAGTAAGTCTTGTACGCATTCGACACCTTCATTGCTTGATTGGTTAGAGTATAAGTATGGCACCATACTTTTGAAAAGTTTCATGCTTGGGGATGAATCTCATTGTAGTTGAGAATAGGATCTTCTCATTATACATGTAGCCAATCCACCTTGTTTCTTCTTAGAATTGATTGATCTTTCAACATGAAGTGGTTGATAATGACTTTGGTGAATCTTGGATATTACATGTCTTTGTTCTTCTTTGACATCTTGTTATTTACTGAACAAGTTATACATTAAAGGGTTTTGGAGACACAGTGACATGATATCTTCTTCTTAGTCAAATCAGATTTATATAAAAGCTCGTAAGTGGATAAATAAACCAACACAAACACAAATTTTAGGGTTTACTTATATGTCGCTAAAGTATACTTGGTGATTTCATAGATATATTGTGACAACCGTGATTTGAGCAGGTTAGTTTATATCTTTAGATATGGCTAAGAGTTCATTTTATGTGTTTAGGTGTGGTGCTATGTGATTTTATGTGTGCTAAGTGGGTTAAGTAATGTGCGTAATATCATTTGGAGGTGTGTGGGCATCTCATTTTGTGTGTGTTTGTGTTTGGTGATGAGTATTCCATTTGTTCACGCTTAGTGATAATGAAAAGGAATGGCGTATTGCATGCAATGCTACGTCAATAGTTGGATGATATAGTGATAAGCGTTTATGAGTAATGTGGCATTTTAGAAATGAAAGAAGTAAGTGAAATATAGAAGTTTGTAGCAAACTTTCTAAAAATAGAAAGTGGTTTGGTGAAATGAAAGTTATTTTTAGAAAGATTAGTAAGTAGCGTTTAAGTAAAAATGTTTAATCAAATTAGCTTAGGTTTTTATAAAAACTTAAAGAAATAAAGTAAATTAGTAAATTAATAAATAAATAAATAATATATAAAATATAGATAATTAAAAGGGTGCGTCCGATTTAGGGTTTAAAAAGAAATATTTTTTTAGGCTTATTTGAGTTGGGCTAGGACTAGAAAGAAATAGATATAAAATCAACTTGGCCCATCCCTTTTCCCCTCTTATTGTTGCCGTATGATTTAGTTCTCAAAACCCTAAGGAAGACAAAAATTTTGATAAAAAAATCTAGGTGTTAGATCGTGTTAATTCAAGAAAGATCGTTAGGTATGTTCTTCTTTTTTGTTTATTCTTTTAATTCATGTAACATTATTTATGATGGATTAAAGTTTTGCATAAAATACAGAATATTAATGATAATGAATGATGCTAGAATGATTAAGGCTTGATTAGGGTCATGATCATTCAATTGGTTAGGTTAGATTTGCGTTAAAAACTTGATTTAGGGTGAGCAGAATTTATGGCTGTGTTCACGAGTGACTATCTCCTTGATGGTAATAGGTTTTTGAGTGTTTCTGGACTCTAAACAGTATCTCATTGAATTTACTTTCCAGAAAATCCAGCCTCAAAAGTTTTTAAGGTCGGGAAGTCATTCAAATGTTGGTTATACTAAAAGTTGTCAAAACAGTCAATACGGGTCAGATTTAGGTCATGTTTGTGAGGGTAAAACCCTAACTTAAAATTCGAATTGAGCTTAGACCTTCTACAGTAGTTAAGTTCCATATGTATATAGAGAAACAAAGAAGGATACCTTCTAATTTTATGTCTAAGTATGGTTAATAAGTCCAAACTTTTTAGTGTGCAATCAGATCCGAATTGGGACTGTTTTGAAGTTTGATTTTCTTAGGAGTACTTGTGCATGTAAATGGCCTTTTAGATAATCCAAAGGTAGTAATATACTCATAAATTAAGCATGGATAAATTTTGGTATGTATTATGAGGGTCAATAAGTAAGGTTTGGGGTATGTAAATGTCTTGAAAAATTCTTGTAATTTAAGTTAATTATAAGTAACTAGTGGAAGGAGTTAATGAAGTGGTTAAGTTTGGGCATGGTGTCGGGGTGACCCATGATGGTTAATTAAACCCTTATACATCCATAATATGAGTGTTACATGGACATGAGCTTTTAGCTTGGTCGCGTGTAACAATTTTGTGTTTTGTATTGTGTAGCTTGTGTGGATATTATTTGGAAGCTGCTTGTGCTTCAGGTGAGTTTCATAGTCCCTCTTTTTACATTGCTTTTAAATTAGGATGAAAATGATGCTAATGGAATGGAAATGTTTTATTACTGTGATTATGTGCCTTTATTTTGAAAGTGTATGGACTTACTTGGCTATTGTATGCTACGTGCTAAATGTTTATGTGAAATGGATCAGGGGTGACGTTCCTACCCATTTGTTGTGATATCGGATCGAGGGTAACGTTCCTACCCATGTGAAGTGATGGTTATAATGGATTGGGGGTAACGTTCCTACCCAATTGTTGATATTTGTTGGATCGAGGGACACGTTCCGTTCCCATGTTCGTGTTGGTTGCATTTGCATGCTTGCTTGTATGATAGTGAAGTATTTGTCCTGCCATGTTTGCATTAATCATAGTAATTGTCTATAAGCTTTAAATTTCGTGTCTTAAACCTATGACTCTCACCAACTTTATGTTGTTCGTTTTTAGCCTCATTTTAATGTGTGTAATCGTGATGATAGAATGGATGTTAGGTAGAGTGGCTAGAGAGACCTAGGCATTGCTAGTGGAATTGTCTTTTAGTCTTTTTCATTTATGGCTTTGTTTTGCTGGGTATTGTTTGTTGGAATTGTTAGTATTTGATTTGTTGTTTCGTATACGGACATTATGCTGTAATGCAAAGACCCCTTTATCTTGTGTTGGGTATTTGTCTTGACAAATAGTGTCCTATTTGATTGATTTCCTTCATTTAGATTTCTTCTATAGTAGACACCATTATGTTGTGATGATATCCATTCTCGTTATGCCTCGTGTTTCCGCCTTGGTGGGGTGTGACAGTTGATATAGAGTATCAACCTTGACATCAGAGAGTGACTTGATATCTCTAGGGTAACCAAGTTCTCTTATGAAAGCAAGAATTTCCTCTTTAAATGGAGGAACTTCAAACTTCTGGCCAGAAAGATTTAGGCAAATCTGGAGCATATCTCTGAAAGTTTCCAGATCAAAGGAGTAATTCTTTTTGTTCATCTTAAATTTGATGCAGTGCTTGTGATAAGAAACAATAGCCCAGAATTCATGTATGAAGATGGCAGGAACACTTGCAGAGATCAAGAAGGCTTGATAAAAAGGTGTGAGAGAAAGAACGTCCAAAGCAACTTGAAAAGTGGGTTCTTTGGGCTTGAATGTAGTGCTCAATCTGTAGTTACAATTCCCAATCCTTAGATGTTGTTCTCATGGAACAAGATCATCGTCAAGGGCTTGTTGTTGTTCTTTTGTGATACTCATGATTCTGCTAAGAAAGAATCAATACAGTTTACAAGTTTATATAAGACACTAAAGAGACCTTTTCAAGATATGGCACTTAAAGCATGCAACACATTAAGAGAACTAATCATAGGAAGGGCAAACTTAATTTGGCTTAGTGAGAGATAGATTACCTACGTCTTGTTTTAGCTGCTCTTGTTAAGCCAATTTTAACTTGATTAGATTCCAACGATAACCAATTTTAAATTTGTTACCTAACACAAGTTTTAAGTCACCTCTTGATTAGATCTTAAGTGTTTATGGCATTAAACCTTTTGTTTCCTTTGGTAAATTGAGTAAAAACTATGTATTCGGTTCAAACACAAAAACTACGAATCCGGTTTAAACAAGAAACTGTGTATCCGGTCAGAAGTAAAAACTGCCAATTTAGTCACTATTAGGAAACTGCGAGTCCGGTCAATATTAGGAACTGCGAATTCGGTTACAAGTACAAACTGTGAGTTTGGTCACTAGCTAAAAACTGCTAGTTCGGTCACTTAAGGGAACTGCGAGTTCGATCACTTAAGGGAACTGCGAGTTCGGTCATAAGTAATAACTGCGAGTTTGGTCTATATTACAAACTGCGAATTCGGTCATAAGTACAAACTACGAGTTTGTAGAAACCTGATTGTAGGCTTCATAGATCGTTTTGCCCATCTAGGATATAATAACATTGAATGACATGAAGTACAGCGGAATAACAAATAAGAACATCAATGTTATCACAAGGTTTTCTTTATTCATACTAATAATAAACTATAAACTAACTAATAAGCTAACTACTAATAAGCTAACTATTAGACTCTCATTGGAGAGATCTAACTATGATGGATATTCTAAAACAGACGCCTCTAATACCCTTTATATAGAGGGTTTACAAGAAAACCTAGCTTACATAGGAGGCTAACTTAATTTGTATTAGGAAGCTAATTAAAACTAATTAAAACCTTCCTTTATCTTTGATATTCTTTGACTTTTCAATGCTTATCTTCTTGGAAATCTTTCAGCTTTTAGTTCTTCCATATGTAGAATATCTAAAGTGTCATACTAATCCCTTGTTGTTTCATTCGTCTTCATTTATGCATATGTAATTTTGTAATCATCAAATCTAAGATCCCAACAATTAATTACTTATTAAGTGCAAGTAAACTTACAAAGGTTGGTTTGTTAATTAGGTTGATCATAATGCAACTTAACAAACGTATTCATACCTTTTGTTGAAGCATAAGTAGACTCGAGACATCAAGAGGTGTTGATGAATGTATGCGTTGATGAGTTGTGATCACGCGTAACTTGCTCATTTTACGTTATGTATTACAAGTTACTTGTTTATCATTATTAAAACTAAAAGACTTGTTTAGTTTAAATATCGTAATATTTGCACTAACAAACGGTTCATGATAACTTGGGCATAGTGTATTAATGCTACTTAGACTAATTTGTAATCATTTGAAAGAAAGTAAAGTATCTGCGTCCATAAGTGAAAACAAGCAATGTATCTCACCCTAAGATTTGTAAAGTAATTGTAAAACAAGTTAAAGCGGGGCTATAAACTCACAAAGTCTTGAAAAGTAGGGGATATAAGTCAAAAATTGGTTTTGCCAAAATTTTTAAGGTGACTACTCTCAGCATGACATGGTTCTTCCTGAATTAGACATAGGTGATCAGGCTAAGTATAATTGAGGACTAACGATGCAATGCTCATTTTCGTTAAATTAACGGTATGCATAAAGCAGTATCAAAATAGTTTTATAGGGTGATAAATTAATATTAAAATAATGTTTAAGACATACGAGTTTATAGTATTATCTTGCCTTAAGTATAAATGATAGTAACACGTATATATAAGGTACACGTAATGCACATATAGGCAAAAAAGAGCACGCAAGAAAAGATAAGACAAGTGTAAAAATATACGCAAGAGGAGGTAAGCACGTATATAAATCATGTAAGCAAATAGTGTAAGCAAGTAGTGTATGCACATGAAAAAGTTTTATGTGATGCAATGTTTATGAAAATGGTTATAGTCTAGATAAAATATGCAACCTAGTTCTCTATAACCTTGGCTCTAGATACCAAACTGTAACACCCCCTAAATAGGTCGCAGCGGAAAGGTGACTGGGAGTGTTACTTCATAATACAATAGCACAAGATATAAGAGAACGACATCTAAATGAGTCGTTTGAAAGATAATCTCGTTGATTTAATTGAAATTTTAAAAGTTATAATATTTGTCCCAAAGTAGCATCAAAATGAAAGACTGAAAATAATACCACGAGATTGATAGTTTGAATGCAAGTAGAAATCCATGAATGAACACCTGAAAAGTTTGAATTCAAGTAGAAATCCATGAATGAACACCTAAAAAGTTTAGACTCCAATGCACATCAAGAACATCAAGCAGTTTATTCACCTGAGAAATACATGCTTAAAAGTGTCAACATAAAGTTGGTGAGTTCATAGGTTTAAGTACGTAACAAAGCTGGACCGCAAGGTGTAAAGTATGTATTGCATGGTATAAAATATTCGAAGCAGTGATTACGATTGCACTAAGCTCATGACACCGAAACTAGACAAAGTTATGTATGCCAATCAATTTCAGACAAAGTAAGTAAGTGCCCCAGTGAATGACAATCAATTTTAGACAATCAAAGTACCCTAGAGAGTGTCCAAAGTGAGACACCCGTAATTTCAGACAATCAAAGTACCCTAGAGAGTATCAATCTTAATAGATCTATTTATAATACACGCGCTTACACGAAGTAATTAAAGGTTCATGATAATTCGGGCATAGTGGATTAGCGCTACTTAGGCTAATCCGTAATCATTTGAAAGAAAGTAAAGTATTTGCGTCCGTAAGTGAAAACAAGCAATGTATCTCACCTCGAAATTTGTAAAATAATTATAAAACAAGTTAAAGCAGGGCTATAAACTCACAAAGTCTTGAAAAGTAATCGCAGTGTTATAAAATAAACGAGCATGTAAACAAGTTTGTAAACGAGTAAGTAAACGAGTTTGTAAATGAGTATGTAAACGAGTATGTAATCGAGTTTGTGAATGAGTATGTAAACGAGTTTGTGAATAAGTATGTAAACGAGTTTGTGAATGAGCATGTATTCTCGCCCAAAAATATTTAAAAGAAGTAAAATAGGGGCCATGAAACTCACCTTAAGTGATAAAATTGATTTTTGAAAAATCAATAAGGAATGTCGTCGCAAAGGACCGATATGCAACCTATTTTAATTATAGGTCGATTTAAAATAACGCATGTAAACATAAAAAAATGCACTGTAGTTATCTTGTTATATTATCACCTAATAGTTTGACTTAACTTATAAATCAAAATAATGATTTCGTTAAGTTTACCACTTTTATTAATTTTTTACAATGTCAATATATATGTAGACTAGTTTAAAACTCACCTTAAATAATATGTATAAAATTTAAAACGTGTATAAAAATTATATAAGTGATGCTATATTATTTTCTAAAGTTTTTATAATCCAAACAAACCCTAAAACGTCCGAAAACACTATTTTACTATTCATGTCAGGAACATACATTTGTAAAAAAAGTGTGCAGAAATTTTCATGTCATTATCCAAAAAATAGTCCAAGTTTGATTAAGAATAACTCTTCCGTTTTACACTTTCGGGCTTCAAAAGTCGCGATAATTTACCAAAAAATCATTTTGAGCAAGTTTCTAGTTTTATACTTAAGCTGGTTTTGCCGGTTTTGTTTCAAATCTTATTTTGACCATAACTTCTTCGTTTTACATCCGTTTTTTGAGTTCTTTATATGCCCGGAATCGTATTAAGATAAACTAGCATATTTTTAAGGTTTTAACTTGTCGAAAAATCCATACCATTATGTTTAAAACCGGTTGTAAAGAGGGGTATTTCTACCTTCTAAAAACTTTAATCTAACCTTATTTTTACAAAACAACAACCTCTATTCTAACCACTTCAACCTTCTTCACAATCAACACATTCAAACTAGCATAGTCCCATCTAACAGTTCACAATATAATGAAATAACTTATAAAATCAAATAAGCTAAATTATGAATAACAAACTTGACAACATGTTTAATAATCATAAGTAAGTTGTGTTCTTGATTTCTTTGCAAATATTTATAAAAGTTTACTAGTTGGTGATATAACATTATAATCAAGATGTTTATGTGTAAAGATAAATAATGTAAGTATAGAAATATGTATAAACATAATCAAGATGTATGAAAATCACAAGAGAAGATTGAAAATGCTTACAAAGCTTATGAACACAAATGAAACCCAGGCTTTGATTTTTAACCAAAAAACTTTATAAAACCCAACTTGAATTTCTTGAAACCCTAACTTAAATCTTGAAACCCAAACTTAAAAACACCTTAGATATTAACCTTGAACACACTTGTATGCTTGAAATATCAAGAAAATGGAAAACAACGGAAGCTTTTCTATCTTATTTTGAGCCGTGGGCTATGTGGGAGAGAAAGAGAGATTTTGTGATTTTTGGCAAGTGAATATGTGTTGGTGAAACTACTTGTATGCATCATCTTATATATGAAAAATATCTAGGAAACACAAGGTACCAATTATCTAAGAAATTTAAAGGGGGGAGGGAGCGTGGGCTTGTGTAAGAGAGGTAAGGATGTGTTGAGTGTGTAAGTATCTTAGAAAAAAAAGAGTTCTAGTTGGTGAAATGAGGTACTAGTTTGTGAAAACTAAAGAAAAGTTGAAGCTCAGATTGTTTAGATCTTATATCTAGGATAAACAATAACAATGATAACAATTATGCAGCGGAATATAATGAAGACAATTGTTATTGAACAAGGTTTCATTACCATACGTTTCCACCAAGCCCCAATTCTATATGATCAGTATAGAACGGTTACCACCTGTAACAGGGATCAAAGATCCTTGAAGCTACATACACCAACTAGACGTCTACATTGATCCAGTGTACACACACACACGTTTTTCTGGATACTAAACTACACGACCTAATGTCTCTTTATATAGTAGAGATCATCTAGGTTTACAAAGGATAAGAACAAATATAATTAGGAAACATATACTATCTTCCTAACTTTTATCTTTATCTTCTATATCTTTTATTTTCTTAAGGAGATCTTTTAGTATCTTTAAAATCTTCTATCTTTTGAAGAATTCCATCTTTGCATTTAAGTCCTTCTTGTTTCATTCTTTTATTTATTTTGTCTCATGAAATCAATAATTCCCAACAATCTTCCCCTATTTGATGATGACAAAACAAACAAAGTCGTGTATGAACTTCATCATAAAGCTAAAGCTTCCCTTGAAGTTGAGATGTAATTATCTCCCTGAATGAAACAAAACTTCCCCTTAAGTAGATTTCCTTTATACCATGCCACACCAAGGATCTACAAGTTGCAACCTGTT
>BQNB010145003.1:4470-16776 GCA_026074375.1 Tanacetum coccineum
AATTACTATCCGTGAGGTTTTAGTTTGGTTCTATTAGTGTTAAAGATTTGTTGATTATACACAGTTATGTTGCGTACTTGCGTTGGTCTAGAATATGTATGTTGTTAGCTAGGTTCTCAAAGGCTATAGTAAAATTGATTAAACTCTTATTTTAAATTTGTACACTCCTATATATTGTATCAATTGTTTTGAGGAATACAAGACACAAATTATATCTCTAAACCCTTTCTTACATTTGGTCCCTTTTGTTTTATGAGATTTACAATTATAGACATCAACTTTTATTTATAGCATTTCACAAAATTTGTTTTGAGGTGTAAGGGTGTCGATTATCATGTAAATTTTGATAATCGACATTGACTCGTTATCACGTTTTGTATCAACCAATGTTTATGCTCATTCACATCTTATAGAGTATCCACTCGTTTGAAAAAACGTGACTATTTTGTTGCAAAGTCATGTTCTCTGAGACAAACTAAGCTACGTCCTGAACATAGACTATACAATTACTATCCGTGAGGTTTTAGTTTGGTTCTATTATCAAGCCATACCACTTGAGTATATTTTGGTGTTAAAGATTTGTTGATTATACACAGTTATGTTGCGTACTTGCGTTGGTCTAGAATATGTATGTTGTTAGCTAGGTTCTCAAAGGCTATAGTAAAATTGATTAAACTCTTATTTTAAATTTGTAATAATAATTTGAAAAAAATTTAATATAGTAAACTTGATCAAAATTAGTATCTATTTTTAATAGTGAATAATTAAATTGATACATAAAAAACAAAACGTGAAAAAAAGATGGAACGAAAGAAGTACAATACTAGCTTGGTTTAAGACATTGTTGCTTAGTCATAAAGACACTTTCTTAGTCATAAAGACTCAAAGAGCCTAATCACTTTCTGATATCTTGTTGTCGGCTGTCTCACTTTTTATATATTCTTAACAACTTAAATATTAACCGTATGATAATGTGTAAGCCAAATGGCTGAACGAGCTCGCTTGTTTTGCATGAGAAATACCACATTAGCACATGCAATTATGCACGATGCTCATAATAATCTTACTATTTTATAATACAAACTAGCTTATAGACCCGTGGATTCACGGGAAGTGTAGAAGAAATAATCTATATCTATACTCCCTTATAAAGCATGTATATCCCCAACTAAAACCCAACCCTCCAACTTTAAGATTCAGGCTTCCAAACCAACATCAAAGCTTAAATTTACACACACCTAACCAACATCCGATCTTAAAAATATTACCAAACCAACAAAACCTAAAATTAAAACACACCTATAAACATCCCATTCACTTTTATTTATTTCACCTAAAATACAAAACACTCGCATACACAAAACACTCTCATTTAACTAAAAAAATATACACACATAAACACTCCCAACTTTTCAGACACAATCCCTACCATAGAAGCTCCACAAGGATGAAACCCGCAACCACCGAACCCCACCAACGAACCCCACGACTGCCAAACATAAACCACCACCGAAACCTACCCTCCATGAAATCCCACCACCGCATAACCACCACCACCGGAACCAAAAACCACCAAAAAAGGTTTTATGTTTTGAGGTATTTTTTAATAGATCTAGACATATTAATTAACTTCCGAAGGTTTTCTTTATAGATCTATTGATTTTATTTATAGATCCGAGTTTTATAGCATTTTTTGGTTTTTCTAACCATCTAGGGATTTCATATCAAAATGATCAGTTGACGAGCATCGTGCAAATCGTGTTAGAATGTCTATGCGCAAATCCTCATGTAAGGTTATCTATGGAAGATGTAAGTGCATACTAATTGACTTGTAATAATAACTCTTACCTAGCTGATCCTATGTTGTATTTTATATTCATTGGTGTAGGTAATGCACAAACTAGATTTGAGAATATCAGCCATGAAGACCAAACCGAAAGGTTTTTCAAGTAATAATTTTGTTTTGGTGTTTTTTATAAAGATCTTTATTTTTTTAGATCTATGACTAAAATTAAGTTTTGAAGCTCTTTTTATAGACTTGTGGATTTTTTGTTCGTAGATCTATACATGAATATTTCCAAGATGGTTAAACTTTTTTTTATGGATTTTGTTGGTTTTTATAAGATTTACTATCTTCTTTTTGTTACAGCTGCTGTCGTCGGGAAACCCACCGTTGAGTCGCCGAAGAAATTGCCGTTGAGTCGCCTGGAAATGCGCTGCCGCCGCTGCTCATGTGTAATGTTTATTTTTTAAGTTTTTAATATTTATCATAAAATTTATTATATAAATTATGTTATAAAGTTGTTTGTGTTTGGTGTTGGTATTTGTTATAAAGTTGATGTAATAGTGTTGTTAAATTTTATATAGCAATGTGCAATACTGTATTTTATTTGAGTTTATAATTTTGTTGATGAACATTGTAATTTAATGTAGTTGTGTATGTTTTGTTCTAAATCTATACATGTAATTTTCATGTGTAAATTTGGCTGTAAGTTTGTTTGAGGTTTAATCATATTTTAGAATTTGGAATATTTAAAAAATTTAGCTTTTTTGAAATTTGAAATAATTTGAAAATCTTAGGGCCCGTTTGGTATGGAGGTATAAGGGGGTTTAGATTGATAGAAGGGCAAAATAAATTGTTTGGTGTACTAATTTTGGAATCAAGTAATAAAGTAACCACATGTTTTGTAGTATACATATATTTCTCTTTTATTTAAAAAAAAATAATACTCTTAAACTCAATTTTAACCTATAATTTATATATAGTAATTATAAGATTATATATTTTCTCTCTCCTCCTTTTCTTTCATATCATTTCTAAATTCAAATCCGATACCAAATTGGAATATTTAAAAAATTTAGCTTTTTTGAAATTTGAACTTTAAAATTGTATAAAAATTGCAAAACTTTTGACAAAAAGTTTAAAGATTTTGAAATTTGAAATATATTGAATTTTAAAAGTTTTGAAACTTTTCAAACTTTTGGTTTTTGAAAAATTTCGATAATTAACTTTTGAAATTAAAAGTTTTTGAAGTTTTACAACTTTTTGGAACTTTTAAAATTTTATAATTTTAAAAGAATACTAAAATAATGTGTTGTACCTAAGAAGTTTTACATCATGATTTTTGATCAATTCTTTATATTTACCGGATACATTTTGTGGAAGAAGGTTTACTAGATACGAAAGTTGGCACATCGCGGGTTGCGGGTTAAACACGTTAAACGGGTTGTGGGTCGACCAGTTTGACCAATTTAACCTATATAATAAAATATAAATAATTTTTAATTTAAGAAAAAAAAATATAAAATAGGTTGGCGGGTCGATCCGATTAATTTATTCTCATTTCGAATATAACATGTTTAATAAACGGGTTAGATGAGTCAACCCAAACCCGAACAAAAATCTATTTAACTCAACACGATTTCAACTTAAAACAATGCTATCATAGAATGAATCCTAGCGCTACAAATGAATTCGTTGAAAAATATTATTCGCCGTCAAAATTTGGTAGAAAATAGATACTCGCGAAAGTTATAAGTCTTTAAAATTTTAAAGAATTTAGCGAAATTTATAAGTTTTTAAATTTTTGAAAAAGTTAGTAATAATTTATACAGTCTAATAGTTTTATTGGTAATACTCTTTTATATGACCTTTTAAGGCTTAAAAATGAGTTTAATAGTTTATGCAAGTGGGTTAGCAGAGAGCGGGTTTCAAATGAACATGAGAGGATTTTTTCCTATTTTAAAAATACTTAGATACTTTTGATTTTAAAAACAAAAGTACAAACATATTTTTGGTATTTGATGGGGCTTGTAGACAGGTGAAAGTGTTAGATGCTTTTGACTAAATAAATTATGGCTTATGATACATGTACCCCTCTAAATCACCATTTGTACTCCCCCCGGGTTTTTTCCGGTTTTTTTTTTGTCGCATATCATATAATGATTCGTATAAGGTTATATTATGATTTCATAAATTCATATTTGATTTGTGATTCTCGACAAACTGTTTTTCAATTTGTTTCAGTCTCGATTGCGAAATTCATTATGACTTGTTTACATGACTAATCATATATGATTTCTTTTTAAAATCATATATGATTTCATAAAATCAGTATATTACTTCATAAAAAATAAAAAAAAATCATTAAAAAAAAAGTTAGTCGAATCAGTACATAGGGTCGCCCTCTTTCATAAAATGGATAATGTAATTCTCTTCGCTGATGGTATGTTTGTTTTAGCGTTACTGTAATGAACGGTCGTGTGAGATATTTAAGATTTTTAAAAAAGAAGGTTTTAATTTCGATTTAAGTTTTTGTTGACCTATTCTATTAATTAGGGTTAGGGTTACTGAGGTTGGGGTTTGTGGTTCCTTTTTTGTGATTGTTGGTGTTTTTATGTGTAATACCGATTGTTAAGGTTTACTTCTTGAATGATATGATTTCATACGTAGGGTTTTTTTCTTGAGGATTTTATTGTGGGGGTTGTTATGATTGTTGTTATTTAGCGGGTTAGTAAGTTTTTTTTATTTTGATTTAAGTTTGTGTTGACATATTCTATTAATTAAGGTTAATAGGATTAGGGTTTGTGGTTTCTTTTATTTGTGATTGTTAGGTTTCTATGTGTAATAGAGATTGGGTTTAATTAATGGTTGATGAAAGTGTTGTTGTTTTGGGTGTGATAAATTTTGGAAAAACTTGGTTTACCTGTTTTTATGGATACGAGAGGTTATCCGTAAGAATCTAAATAATGCGTCAAAGTTGCAAGTTTTTTCGGCTTCGAATGCTGCAGAAAGTGGAAGGATGGTAGAGTGCGAGAGTCGCTCGCCTCAGCAACCTCCACGAGCGTAGTCCTATATAAACGCTCTAATGTTCATCACCAAATACTTTAGGTAGTTGTTTAAGATTTTCGGAACTAAAAATTTTTGTTGTTTTTGTTATTCTCAAACAACAGCCTAGAGTGTTTACTCTTGAAATTAGGGTGATGGTGATCTTAATGGTGGTGGTCGGATAGTGATTTTGTTTCTCTGACCCGACCGCCTTTTACCTAGGCCAACCCGTTTCAACCACCTAACCCATCCTTTTTTATAACAAGACACATAGCTACTCAGCCCCAACCCTCTTCTTCTACAACCTTCTTCCACTAATCTAAAAAAACACACACATAAACCAGATCAGTTTCTTCTCTCTCTCTTTCTCTATAATATACATCTCCCCTTACATTTTTTAAGGTGGGTATATTTTTAGTTTTAGAGAGATGGAGAGGGTTGGTGAGGTCTGTTTCACCTGCGGTTTACCATTAATAGTGGTTAGAGATTTATATACACGCATTATCGGTGTGTTTTGTGGGGTTTTTAGCTGCTTATCTTGGTTTAGGGGAAATAGCGATCTCTGGATACTCTCTTCGATGCCTCCGACCTCTTCGTTGCCGCCATTCATGGTGTGTGGCATTGGTCGTTGGTTGGTGACGTTGTTGAGCTTAGGTGGGTGGTTTTGTTTTGCGGGTGTTCTAATTTTTTGGGGATTTGCATGGTGGTTGCATTCTATTTCTGTGACGGCTAACGCTGGTTTGTTGGCTTGGGTTGTAATCTTATATTGCCAGATGTGGTTAGAGAGGATGAGAAATCTTAACTTAGGTATGTGTTGATGCAAAGATCCGCTAGGAAGGATTGCCGTTGCCCTCTAGTAGATTCTTGATGCCTCAGCAAGCCTGTCGAGAAAACAACACGCGTTAGCCTCGCCTTGGGTTTTATCCCAAGACCAAGCTCCGGCGTGAGAGTAAGTATTTTGTATTGTAATAACCGTTGGGCAGAGTATATGTGTAGTAAATGTGATTATTTGCATTGAATGTGTTTGGGATATTTATACTACCCAAAGTACTGTAGAATGATTACTGTTTCTGACACATGGGAAACAACCCGCCGAACTACTGTGTGCTTTTGTCAGATGGTGCTTCCATGTGAAAGACAGACCTCCCCAAATCCCGGACCAGTCAGTATGCGTGTGGTTCTGGCTAAAGACCGCTGGTTAATAGAGGATACCTGGATAATAGGGTGTGCTGGCCATTCCTGAGGCTTCATCCTTATCTAGTGCTGAGTCAGCCCTGGTGAGAATGTAGCGCTAGTTGGATGTAGGCCGATGGGTAGTTCCTAGCGGACCAAACCCAGCGGTCACATACACGAACAGTATGTGATTTCATTGTTATTTGCTTTATTGTTGTTGTTATTGTTCAATTGTGGGTTCGAGCCAATCAAGTGGAAAGAAGAAAAAGCAGCAGAAGTAGTTGCCACCACTAAAACTAAGGTATGGCCGCTATAACATTTTTCTGCAAGTTTGGCCATTTCCAAATAAGCTTCACATAAAAGCAGTTTTGGTATCCAAACAACTTCTGCTTATCTACGTATTTATAAGCAAAGAACCAGTTTTCTTCTTTAAAAAGGCTTTTTGTTTGTTTGAGCTATCATGGTTATGTATCTTCCATTGTGATTTGATATATTTATAAGCTGATGATAATCGTATAGCTTGTTTAAATAAGTAATTATGAACATTTTCTACAAAATAAGTTTGTCGTGTTTCGATAAGACATTAACTATTTTTGACTGTCTTTGTGATTGTTAATGTAAACTTTTTATCAGATTATATGTCGGTGAAATAAGCTGTCATGGGTAACTCAGTAGGCAGTCTGAGGTTGCTTAGTTCTAAACTTTGTAGTAAGCATTCCCAAGCAACCCTAAGTTTAGCCGTTATTGCAACAGTTGTAGTCACCGCAACCTTTTTTTCGTCAATGGGTTCGAGCCAACAAAATAATATGCTTGATGAATAAAACATTATATGACACGATAAGATGGATATCGGATGTACACATGTCAGACTAACTCGGTTTAACTCTGCAAACCGAAAATATTGAGCATTTTATATTTGTGTATCGTGTATATGTTTAATGCATTTTTTGTCCAACAAGATTAACTAGGACGTAATATTTTATGAGTTTGTTTCTAGCTGGTATGCATGTAGATACCTTTCTGTGTTACAGTGGATAAGTCCACCTTTATAATTGTGTTACAGTGGATGAGTTTGTTTCTAATTGTATCTTGACGTGCAGATACCTTTATAATTGCTTAGGTAGTATGCATGTAGATACCTTTATGATCGTAGTGTATCAGATTCATAAAACCATGTTTATGTAATCTTCCAGCTGTCATAATGCAAGTCGTTGGTTAAACTTTGATGATCAAATAAGTCAAACATGCTCATTTTCAATTCATAATCAATATTACCACAACTGATAGATGTGGAAATATACAAATAATGAACATAATTATGATTTCTTTCTATGTTTGGCTTTAGGGTTTGTGTTAGATCCATTGTTATAAATCCACTTTAGTTATCAAGTACATTCTGTCAAGATTGACACGTTTGAGTTTTTTACTACTTGACGTTTGGATGCAAAGATGTTACTATTTTATTTCATCATTTATATATCTTAAACCTTATCAGAAAAATGTTATAATTTTCTTTCGATAAAGTCAATGTAGGGTTTCATATGTGTATGCATTTTACTTGCTTATTAATCGTTTTTTGTATTTGCGCAGCATATGAGACCTCCGGCTCCATCTTCTCAGGTTGCTATTGTAAAGAGTTTTGGAAAAAATATTCCATTAAAGGTGTTTAGGTAAAGCTTATTTGGAAAGTCTTACGGATTTTATGTGTCGCATTTTCGTTCTAATCTCTGAATGTTTTTTTAACAGGTCACTAAAGCTACGGTGAATGCAGTCAACAAAGTTGAGGAAACACTTTAGCTGTTACAACTCTTCTACATACCCCTGTATCTGGAAAAGGGTCGAAAGCACACAAAGTTTCACGAACTAGAATTAGAAACTTTTTGACCAGGTTGAAAACCATTGTGCCCTTGCATATATAAAACTTTTTGACCAGGTTCTAATCTCTTGAGAGAAAATGAACGATAAGCTCCTTATAAGTTGCCGTCTGGTAAAATTGCTATGCGTAACAGGTGTTTAGTCTTTTTGAACTGTTTCCCATTGTTATATATCGAATATAGGCATAATGTTTTAACATATAAATTACAGAACTTTGTAAATAAAGGTCAAAGCTTCTTATAAGTTGCCGTCTGGTAAAACCGCTATGTGTTATGGTTGATTTTTTTTCTTTTTTTTTACAAATCGTCTCGCAGCTAAGTGCGGGTTTACACCGTTGTTCATATACACGCGTACAAAGACAGGACAACATCAATACCCAGCAGACAAACAGATACTCTCTCCGTCCCAAAATTATTGTCTCTCGACAAAAAACACACAGTTTAAGAAAAATACATTTATTACTGCTTTCTCTCTCTTACTTTTTGATAGAATGACAGTTTTACCCTTAACTAATTAATTAAAGTCTTATTTAAAGTTTGTAATATTAATTTCAAACAAGGGTAATATAGTAAACTTAATCAAACTTTCTTATCTATTTTTAGTAGTGGACAAATAAATTGGGACATCCCAAAAAGAAAACATGGACAATAAAAATGGGACGGAAGGAGTAATAATGATCAATAAATGTATATCTACGTGCATTAAACACAATAACAAAAGTATGTAAGTTTATGAATAAGGGTTCATTAAGTAACTAAAAAACTAATAAATTATTAATAAACTACTCCCTCCGTCTTATTTTTATTGTTCGAGTTTTCTTTTTTGGATGTCCCAATTTAATTGTTCATTACTAAAAATAAATAGAGAAATTTGATCAAGTTTACTATATTACTTTTGTTTGAAAATTATTATTACAAACTTTAAAGAAGAATTTAATTAATTAGCTAAGGGTAAAACTGTCATTTTGTCAAAAAGTAAAAAAGAGAAAGCAGTAATAAATGCAATTTTTTTAACTGTGTGATTTTTGTCGAAAGACAATAATTTTAGGACGGAGGGAGTATATAAAAAGTACATTACGAAAACCTATTTCATATGTATGTGAACTTATGAATAAGGGTTAACAGTTGTTTATGTTTATATAAGCATAATTCTTAATTCGATTTGGGAATATTTTTTCTTAAATTCTTTTCTTTTTATTTTATAAAATCATAATAATTTATTATGATATAATGTAATGTATCCTCAACCTGGAAATGTTATGTTATAGTATACTAGTTATAAGTCCCGCACACGCACATAGCTTACACATAAATCAAATTTATTTTAAAATTTTAGTTTAATATACGGACATATGAAAATTTTCCCGTGTTATTTTTTTAATTATAATATTAGTACAACTAATAATTATGCACGTGGTTTTACATAAAAATTTCATTATGTATCAATATCAGTGTTTTATAACTCGGGTTGACCCGGTCGGTTAAACCATGAAGTGGTTGGGTGACCAGAAGCCGGATTTTGCCGAAAAACCCAGTTGAAGCGTGACCCGGTGGCTCGACCGGGTCAATTAACCGGTTTTTAAAACATTGATTAAAATCGATTAATATTTTGTAAAGATTTTGTTGGATGAAAGATTTAACTTTGTTTTGACTGACATGAGTGTTGATGTTGATATTGTTGTTCAAATTTATCTATTAATATCATGTTGTACACAATATGCGAGTTTAATATGTTTTTTCTGATATTCTTATATAAACTTTAAATAGATTTTATATATGTTGTATTTTTAAAGTATAAAGTCTAGAAGGTATAAAAGTCTAAGAGGTATTTGTTTATTTTATAAAGTTATTAAAAAATATAAAAAAATTATAAGTTTCACTTAAATTCATATTATTTATTTAAAATTCAATCACTGAAGTTTTATTAATTACCATCTCTTTTTTTTTATAGTTTTTGTTTTTCACAAAATTGACATCTATATTTTTATGTCTTTTTTTCTCAATCAAATTTCACCACCAATTTTTTCAATTTTGACTTTTTTAACCAATGAGATCGCACGATTTGCCTACGTGTCAAAATCAAGCGTTCTGATTGGTCTAAATTTTTTTTCTATAAGATCCAATCTTATACAAAACTCTGAAATGATATAATTCTTTTATCATATAAAAGATAACGATTATAATGCTACGGATTTATATATAATTTCTCCTAAATTTTACTAGTAGAGATTAAGGGGTTTCAAAATTGAGCAATTTAGGGTTCGTTTGGTATGTAAATGGTATTCGAAATGAATATTGGTTTGATTGTAAAAGTGAAGAGAGAAAATATAATATTACTTGTAATTATATTAATTCTATAATAAAGACTACAATTGTATTATGTAAATGTTATATAAATAATTAAAAGAAACATAGAATGCGACGGAGATTGGGAAAAACGTGTGGTGAAAATAACTTGTCACGTCAAGGTGTTGACTTTTAAAAAAAACCCAATCATCTTGAGTGGTATGGGTTTTGGGTCATGAACCCATTATTTTAATTTAATATGTGGCTACCAAACAACAATTTTGGCCTGTAAATCCATTTCATAAATCCCAACACTGCAAAACAAACGCCTCCTTAATTAGTTTTTAGAAAAATCAAGCAATCTATTGGTCAATAATTTTCATTATTGATATCCTTTAATATATATAAAGATTACTTTTTTCAACAAATAAAATTCTTATCTATTATATTGTTCAATTGTAAATTGTTTGCTAACGAAGAATAGTGATGTCGCGCATTACGGCGGAGCCGTTAAAATTACAAATTTGTTTTGTTAATTTGTCCTTTGGAAACCACATTTATTTGCAATCAAATTATAGTAATCACAAACATAACAACAAACACAACATCTGTTATTAGCCTCAAATTTTTTTGGCTCAAGTCATTTAGAATACATAAATACAATAAATAAAATCTGGCCAATGAAGACAAATGACATTTGCATGTGAAATATTACAAAAAAAGTTGCTCCTCCCCATCAACTTATCCGTGTTTAAAGTATCTGGTTAACCAGAAGAATCCTACACTTTATGGTTGACCTCATTTGTTCCTGTAAATCTTGTGGAATGTTTTGTTCAAATCGCCTTTAACGGCACACTTTCCGAATATACTGCATCTACAGAACTTCCGATTTAAGAAAGGCAACCAGTTTGTATATCACGCGATCAAACAATATAGAGCTGCGCAAGACCCGTGGAAAGACCGCACTTGCGTAATTTACAAAAATCAGCGAATACTTTTGGGAATCTAAATGAATGTGAAATGTCTGCCTGATTCTAGATGGCATCAGATCATACATCATCATATAAATTTACCCAGCCGATTAAAGAATTCCCTATTATTAGTTACATAAATTTACTGAGAATAATAAAATCCCATCATATCTGATGCGACATACTCGTTCAAAAAATAAACCAAAGCTATTCCGTAATCTTGTCGCCTTTCCATACCGTCATACTTTTGTAGGCAAACATATCGTTATTAATATTCTGGAGCCAACAAACACGCCACATAAGACATTTATCATTTTATAGTTATAATATGCAAGACATGTAAAACGGACACACTAACGCTGAAGTAAGGAGGATGAGAGAAATTGATATAAAGTTCTAGTAAGTAGAAAAGGAATTGTTAGGATTATGAAAAAGACTCGGTCACCCCCGTGTATCGTTTAGTATAGCATAGCTCGTAGTTAGAAAGTAAGCGTATGGCTTTCGGTATTGGGCCGGGTCTTTTACCCAAGTGTAAGTCCATACCCAAGCCCATAATGCTCACAAACACTTGTATATAAACCCCTTCCCACCCATGGGAAGGGGTTGGTTGTTCACATTAAGCTTATACATTATCTTGTACTTTCTCTCACTAGAAAGACAGCTTTCTCTCTCTAAGATAAAGTAACCAACCCATCATCTCTTGTTTGTTTTATGATATCATGTATCCTACATAATTTCTCATGAAGAATCTCGTCCTCTATTTGAAAAATATCATTATCAATTTCTCCTTCTTCTTCATCAAAATTGTCTTCATCAATTCTCGGTAAAATTGGATCAATAAGATCGAGTTCACCGACGAACTCATCGGGAAGAAAATCAATCTTAGGAGATGTGATCAAAATATCTCGACTAAGCAAAGAGTTAATAAGTCCACATTCGGCATCAAAATGAGCATTATCATAAGACGGCACATTACAAATATCTTTGGAAATACCCTTAAACTCACTTGGGATGGGGACAAGGTTCTCAACACTAGACTTTTCCGTTTCCAGAATAATGTTAAGATGCTTGTCCCCCATATTTAAAGAGTTATCGGGCTCCTCAGTCGGTAAGTCTGGTGTGATTGCTTTAGGCTTTCTATATATACCAGTATACTCTTCATCATCAGCCATAG
>BQNB010145006.1:3708-16775 GCA_026074375.1 Tanacetum coccineum
TCCTTTTTAATGTTTGTCCAAGTCACAGCAAACGTAATTAACACTAATTATCTTTTTTAAAATAAACAAATGAATCCCCAGCGACATGTCGCCGGGGAAAAGTAAGCGGGAAAATTTCCCGCCACGTTTTACGTAGAAATATTTGGTCAAATTTTAACGACGTTATCCCCGGCGACATGTCGCCGGGGAAAAGCGCAGAATACTTTGACTTAATTTTCTACGAGAATTGGTGCCACGTAGGATCTATTTTTGTCGTTTAGTGCATATTCCCCAGCGACATATGTCGCCGGGGAAAAGTCCGTCACCTGTTCTCATATTTCTTGTAGTGACTTTCATATAAAAAATTATTTACAATATCAGACATTAATTTCGATCTTTGGCAAAACAACGGGCTTCAAGAAAAGGGTTCCATAAATGCGAAGTGTCTCTAAACCAAGGTATAGATTATTTGGGGTTCAGAAATCGGATTTGCTTCGATGCAAAACGTCTATGGAAGAACACTCTTTTAAATGAGATCAAATATATTATCTCGTTCATAGATTAAACATATGAATAGAAAATTCAATGCTAACATGATTAAATGGATTGGTGATTAAAAAACGCTTGTAATGTTGTTTTGTAAGCTCTTTTTTCTATCATCTTGTTACAGTTTTCATAAATATATTGTCGTTCAAAAGAAAAAAAAATGCCATGCTAGTGTCTTTACGATATTTTTGTAACGACTCAACTCACGTCTAGATTGATTTATAAATCTGATCGAACTTAGATTTGATATTAAGTATTACTTTTCCGGTTGCGGCTTTTGGCCGTATAATTTTGTTTTGCGTAACGTACACGAAGAGTAAGAGACTGGCTACATGCAAGTTTTTGATGCCAACAAATTTATGTTTCGTGACAATAATTCATAAACGAAACTTTCATCAGCTAGTTAAAATATACGTATAGTAATGAAATTTCTTCCACGCATCTTCATAAATCAAGATATGTATACCACTTGGTTTCTACTTTATACCTAGCTCGTATAGTCAACTGAATTTATGAAAATACATAAAAATTAGAGAAAATGGTATATATATATATATATATATATATATATATATATATATAAAGCATTGGAATGTGTGAGCATGTTATAAGAATTTTTCTCCATTTCTCTGCCATTATATTGCTATCTAATTAACTCCTCAACTGTCTGGATATGAGCAGGCTCCACTCCAGAAATACCATCAATACTCTTGCCTCAAATGCAATCAACCAGGTGGTGTGAAACAGAAATCAATCACAAACCAAAAAGCTAGTTTGTGAGGTCGTTTCCTATAAAAAGTTTTTTTTTAAATAATTTTTAGACTTATCTAGAATTTAAATGTGGTATTTGAAGTAATATAATGAGCTCGACGAGTTGAGTCGAGTATTCATTTGATACATGTTACAACGCGGTATGTCATGTTGGACGTATCCAAATACACTTATATCCGTTTCTTTTGATATTTTATAACTAATAATAATCGTTTCGTTTCAAACATATTGCTCACATTTTCATCTTAGTATGTACTGTTCTTCAACTAATTATGCTACTAGCTCACTAGATCAAATGGTAATTAGTAGTCCATTTGCATCATGGTAATTTAATTTGCTATCTCAAGAGTTACATTTACAATTAAATTGTAAACTTTATCTACCCCATAAATTATGTTGTACTGCATGTATTATTCTTTTATTTTCCCTTCCAAAGATTATTAGATTCCATGATATGATTGGTTCAAACTATTTATATTCATAAAAGTTGTAGGCTGAAATGCATATATACCCTAAAAAGGCTGTTTCACTACAATTTTTTTCTTTCTTTTCCATTTTTCTTCTTCTTTTACGTGCATTGTATTTGACTTTTTTCCATATGCCATAAATGCTCTTTTTTCCTCTTTGTCATAAACGTGTTAGTTGACCCATTCATTATACTCACTGTGTAGATCTTTGATGGTGGCTCAAGTCCCTAGTAATTATTTCTACGATTATTTAAAACAGATGCGCGCTTGTAAATTTTAAAAAAGAAAAAAATTGCATGTATATTAATTACTTCATAGATCGCATCTGTTTTTGGTAAAACATAATGTTTCAGGAACTTGGATACCTATTTACACAATTACGCAAAAATTAAAAGGTTACTTTCTTTTCTTCTTACAGGGAAGAAAGGTTAAACAATATCTTCCACTTGCAAAACATGAATCGGAAATAACATCAACAATTCCTACTAAGCCCAGGAAGAGTTCAAACCAAAAGTGTAGCTTTTCAAGGTTGTCAAACAAGTACAACTTATATCATGTGTATATCTGTTACCAACTTACATGGTTACACCAGAAGTAAATAAAAGGTTATTTTATTTTCTTTTTATAGGCAAGAAAAGTTAAAAAAAAAAAATCTTTAACTTTCAAAACATAAATCGGAAATGACATCAACAATTCCTACCAAGTCCAGGAAGATTTCAAACCAAAAGTGTTGCTTTTAAAGATTGTCAAGCAAGTACTCCGTACAATTTATATGATGTGTATACCTATTATTAGTATTGTATACCTAATAATTAGTATAAAACAATAGACCGGTAGCTATACCTACTATCGATACTGTGTCGCTAGTTTCCCTATACTATTCTAAGGTTTCTTGAGTGTAATTGCTCTAAACAAGGTTGTGACTCTTTCCCCCCCTTATGAATACAATTTGTGTTTTAGTCACTAGACATGATTATTCTTACTTACAATCAAAAAAATCTGATATATGTTTACTAGAGTGTTTAATTTACATATAACTTTTCAACGAATATCATCCAAATAAATACTTCTTTACAGCAAATTAATATGAGTACTATTTAACACGTAAACTGATAAAAAGAGTTAAAGATGTGAAATCTTGGACCAATTTTTGGTCAAAAACAAAAATATTAGTGAGATCTCAACAATATTTCACCAACACAAAGGGAACTTGCCCTTTTTTTAAGAAGAGGAAAATTCCATGAAAAGGGCACAACTTTTGTACCTATAACCTGCCACGATTTGTGCCACAATCTAAATTTTGTGTTTTGAAAGTTTCTTTGGATTTTATGGTCCATGTGGTTCAAGTTGAATCATGCATTTCTTGTTATTGGTTGGTGAACTCTATTCAATCATTATTTCATGTGGATGCAAGCTTCACTTTTAGTTTGAATAGTCTATGCGATTACCTACTTCACTATCTTCATGCTGTTTCTGCTTCTATTTTCATAAACAATGCAATTGTGATGCTTGATTTGATACCTATGTTACTTGCATATTTTACTAAATAAGGTCGTTAATCTGTTAAACTTATTAAGTTCAAGCAAACGTAATTCACTTAAAATTCAACATAAAAAGTGTGTTCTTTTCTTTTTAAGACTAAGCAGTGAGCAACTAGTAGAATTTAATGCTATTAGTGGTGTTTTTTACTCACGTATTATTAGTGCCCATAAAATTAAATATAAACATAACATCCAAGTTGTTGATAAAGTTTAGGGTAAATTACACAATTCGTCCCTTAACTTACACTACAAGAAAAAGGAGAACGGGCGATGAACTTTTTCCCGGCGACATATGTTGCCGGGGATACACCACTAAACGACAAAAGTTTATCCTACGTGGCGCTGGTTCAGCATGACTTTTTAGTCAAAGTTGGAAAAACTAATCCCCGGCGATAGTTGGGGTTAAATTTGACTAAAAAAAGTCACCAAAAAACTTGGCGGTAAGTTTTCCCGCTCTCTTTTCCCCGGCGACATGTCGCCGGGGAATATTTGACCATGGTGTGACTTTGTTTAGGCCGAGTGGTTAGTGTTAATGATCTTGAAAGGTGACGTGTACTAAACAATCCCGTCGGGGATATTCTTTTGATTTTTTCTTGTGTAGTTTGCTAAGTTAATAACTACTTGGGTGACGTGGCCTATACAATCCCCGGCGACATGTCGCCGGGGATATGCTTTTGGTTTTTTCTATAAACAAAAACTATATAATTATATATTTTATAAATAAAAACTATATAATTATATATTTTATAAATAAAAGCAATTATAAAAGTATCCTCGGTTCGGTACGTTTTCTCGGTTCGGTTCGATTTGCACTACCCTTTATAGTTGAACATGATATACCGTATACTTTTTCAAGATGCACATTCGTCAAGTAACACAAAAACAAACATTCATTTAGTTAAATATTATACATACCACTTGTAGTAACACAACGATTCCTTAAGACAGATAATCCAAACCACTTACAAAACGAAGGTACTTAAACCTATTAGACCGCTAATCATACGAACTTACAAACAGACTCTAAAACATTTTAAAAATTCAAACCATTAAAGCAACGAATTACATTCAAAACAATAAACTACTTCCAAATCAGTTTTCCCATGTCATTGTAATACTTCGTGAAGTAGTGCAGACTTAATTAACTGGTGATGTTGTTTTCGGATGCATATAACATTTCCACTGTTGACTTGAGTACCGTTATTATTATCAAGCAAGTGCTTGCAGTTTGTCACATCAGTATTTCTTGAAGACGCCCGAGAATATCTCTGAGGTGTTTAAGATCTTGGAGAATAGCTTGGAGGTGTTGAAGGTCCTGAAGAATAACTTAGAGTCGATGAAGCTCCAGGAGAACTGGTCAGTAGACGAACTCGGTTCTCTTTCCATAAAAAAAATCCACATCCAAAGCAATTTTTCCAAGGCTGTTAAAGAGTAAAGAAATTAATTTTTAACAACTAACCAAATTATTTGTATATTACACAAATAAAAAACATGTGTTTGTTAACCTTTGATAGTGGACATGCATAGTATAGTTTACCACGGGTTTTTGGTTTATACGATTCTCGCAGAACTACATCTCTGGCTCCACAACCACACGCAAAAGCTTCATATGGAACCATCTTCATAATAACATTGTGATATGTTTGTGGTTGTGATGGTAAGAGCGTGTGTGAGCAATTTTCCCAAGGCTGTTAAAAAGTAAAGAAATTAATTTTTAACAACTAACCAAATTATTTGTATATTACACAAATATTTTGGCGGGAGTATTTGGCGGAAGTATTTGGAGGGATTTTTTGGCGGGAGTATCGACTCATTCGTTGAACATCTAATGTACAACGATAACATCTTGACTCGTTCGTTAGACATCTAATGTACAACGATAGCATATCGATTCATCCGTTGAACATCTGATGTACAACGATAGCATATCGACTCATCCGTTGAACATCTAATGTACAACGATAGCATATCGACTCATCCGTTGAACATCTAATGTACAACGATAACATCTCGACTCATCGGTTGAACATCTAATGTACAACGATAGCATATCGACTCATCCGTTAAACATCTAATGTACAACGATAACATCTCGACTCGTCCGTTGAACATCTAATGTACAACGATAACAAGAATGTTATATAAGTCGAACAAGAATGTTACCGGCCTTATTAGTCGTAATTAGTCTTGTTAAGTAATAGGCTAGTCGGGTTCAACGGGCTTGGATTGTAATCTAATATTGTCCGTGTTTCAGACTCAAAGCTCACGATATGCCAAGCCCGACCCAAGTAACAAGCCCATACGCCACTTAGTGGGTTAAGGGTATAAATAGGACCCTCTCCTTACATGGAGAGGGTGTTGGTTGCCATTTCTTGTATGTGTAATCATCTACTCCTCTTTTTCTCTCTAATCTAATATTTCATCTTTGTTTCTCTCTCTACTTTCTTTATCTAATTTTCCAATTTTCTCCTTTTAGCTTATTGCTTATTGATATGGCTTATGGTGTGATGGGATAACTTATTACTTGGGATAACATGTGGTATCAAGAGCCACGTGTGGGTTTAGTAGTTTCGTTGTGGTAGTGTTATTTTGAGCTAATTGGTTCGGTTATCTTAGTTTTTTTATATCCGTTTGAAATCTTATATTCATTTGACGTCTTAGTTTTTAGTTCTAATAAACTGTTTTGGGCTCATTTTTGTATGACTAACACAAACAATTGGGCTTGTGTTGGTTATTTGATTCTCGTATTATAAACGTCTAGCTAGTTATTTGATTCTCGTCTTATTTTGGTTGTTGTTCTTTTAGTTGTTGATTCTCATCATAGTCAGAGTTTTTTGTTGATTATTTTTCGTGGCTGCTCGTTGAAAAGTGTTTCTTTTGAGCTTATTTTCAAGCTTAAACAACTTATTTACAAGATTATTTTCGAGCTTATTCAAGCTTATCTTCACAACTTATTTACGCTTCTTGGTTTGCTATTCTTGGTAACGGTTTGAAGACAAGGAGTAGCTTTTTGGTTTCATTTTACTCGTAGCTTTTTGTGGTAAAAGTTTTCTTGGTGTAATAGCTTGTTTAAGAGCTTATTCAAGCTTATTTTATGTGGCTTATTTCTTTGTTTATGGTCTAACGGTTTGAAAAACAAAGAGACAAGATCTATTTTCTTAGCAACAAGGACGTTGTATTTTTTGTTGGTTTCTGAAGAAGACAAAAGCAAGGACGATAGTACAACTTAGTTGTAACCGATCTACTCATAATAAGTTGTAACCAATCTACACAGAAGTAATGTTAACCGATCTATCTAGTCTTTGACAACCGATCTATTGCACAAGCCTTTGACAACCGATCTATCACAAGTCGTTGACAACCGATCTATCATAAGTCTTTGACAACCGATCTATGGAACTGATCTATCAAAAACTTCAGTTAGAACCGATCTAACAACTTCATTTGAGAACCGATCTATCATATTTTGTGTGGAAACTGATTTAGCAATTCAACAGGAACAAAACATACATGTTTTAAGTCACTTTCGGTTTTTCGTTTTGTGTGACGGTTAATTACGGAACTTATAACCTATACCATTGTGATCGTGATCCTTTTTCGATCAACATAGTATAGTTACTTTTCACTGACAATAATTGTATAACTCCGCGAGACAAGTTTATATTCGTTTCATTTTTTGAAGTTTCAAAACGAAAGAGACAACTATTCAGGAGGGAAACACGTTTCATAATTAAACTAAATTTAATTTTGACACATGCAGCCCTTGAAGTTCAAGACAAGTTCATATCTAGTCCTCTCTTTGTTTATTTACCCTTAATGTTGAAATAGCTTTACACCGTTAGTCCTTAATAGTAATAATTAAGCTGTTAGTCTTCCAACGTGAATCGTTATTGCACCGTTAGTCCTTATTTGAGTTTTAATCAACCGTAAATCATTTCAAGTTCAAAGTTTGTGCACCATTCATCGTTTTAGCTCATCAATCGGTAAAAAAGTTCAAGTTCTTCAACAACAACAACGATTTCAACCACAATTAATTATTGTTTTACGGTTTCTTCTTGATTTTGTAAAATCCCGCGAAAGATTCCATTCTTTTCTCGGTTTAAATCAAAGACTTGTAAAATCCCATGAACGTTAATTGATTTCAATCCACAACAACAATCACTTTACCTACTTAAGATCCAATATCCATTCACAACGAATCAAAATGTCAAATACCAATAACAATTTGCAAACTCAAACATCGAATGCTCTTCACAATGCTATCATGGAAGCAGGTGGTAAAGACCATCCACCAATGTTAGCACCGGGTAATTTTGTTCAGTGGAAATCCAGCATCAAGAGATACATCAATACCAAACCAAATAATGAACTCATCCACTATTGTCTCCAGAATCCACCATACAAGTTCAAATGGACTAAGAAGACCATTCTAGTTGCTTAAGGTAGTTCTGAAACAACTACAGAAGGGTATATGGAGAACTATAAGAATGTTTCACAAGACATACGAGATCAACTGAATGCCGAAGCTGAAGCTGTTCAGATCATTCTCACAGGAATAGATAAAGATATCTACTCCACAGTTGATGCTTATCTTAATGCATGTGAAATGTGGAAAGCCATTGAAAGGTTGAAACAAGGTGAATCAATCAATGTTCAAGATCTTGAAACTAATTTATATTAGGAGTTTAGAAAATTCACATCACGGGATGGTGAATCACTTAAATCGTATTACTCAAGGTTCTATAAGATGATGAATAATCTTGTCAGGAATCAGTCTGATGTTACAAATCATCAAGTAAATGTACAGTTCTTACTTCAATTACAACCAGAATGGCAAAGGTTTGTGACACTTGTTAAGCAGAGTCAAGAGCTGAAGACTGTCTCCAATCGCAAACTTTATGACATCCTAAAGCAACACCATAATGAAGTCAACAAGATAAGAGCTGAAAGACTAGCACGTACTGCTAATCCACTTGCACTAGTTGCTCAACAACAACTAGCTTGCCATTCTAAAAACCATCCTAATCACAACACTCAATATTCCTCAACCAGATCACAGCAAGCTACCAGAAACAGAGGAAAAGCAATTGTCAACTCTTCTGCTCCTATTTATGATCAAGAACTTGCAACGGTTACTGAAGATGATGAAATGTTAAAGGAAAAGGAGATTGACAAACTCATGGCGTTAATTTCTCTCTCGTTCAAGAAAATCTAAAAACCTACCAACAACAACACTTTTACTTCATCAAACACTAGTAGAGCTAACCAAGATAATTCTCCAAGAATCAACAGAGGAATTGGGTATGAAAATCAGAGGGTAGTTAATGTTGCTGGGGCTAGGGAAAATGTAGGTACTCTGGTTGTGCAAAATTTTGGGATTCAGTGTTATAATTACAAGGAATATGGGCATGTATCAAGGGAATGTCAGAAACCGAAATGACCAAAGGATGTAGCTTATCACAAGGAAAAGATGTTATTGTGTAAGCAAGAGGAATCTGGAATTCAGTTGAATGTTGAGCAAGCTGATTGGAAGGATGACACTGATGATGAATCTGACGATCAGGAATTGGAAGCACATTATATGTACATGGTACAGATTCATAAGGTTACTCCAGATGCAGTTGAGAATTCTAGACCCATCTTTAATGTTGAGCCATTGCATAAGGTATACAACAATAATGACAACTATAATGTGTTTGCCATTGAAAATAAACATCCTGAGCAACCTGAATTTGTTAATGACATATATCTGGAGGAACAAGGTGACACCAATATCACTATTGATTCATTGGATGTATGTTATGATAGAGAACATGATTACCAGGATGATACTGATGAACTTGATCAAGAATGTAATTTGCTTTCTTCTTTAATTAAGAAACTAAAATGTGAAATTGATGACAACAAAAACCATAATAAATTTTTGGAAACATCAAACAAGGCTTTAGTTGATAAACTGAAAGGTGATATTGAGGATTTCAAAACTAAAAATAAAAGTTTAGAATCATCAAATAACCATTTCAAAGAAGCAAACAATGAACTGTCTAAGACTAATCAGTTGATGTTCAAAGACCTTAAGAAGTTCCAAGCGGAACTTGATAAGTATCATGATGTGAATTATGCGTCAAAGGTGGAAATTGATTGTGCAAAAGCTAAAGGGGATTTACTGTCATACAAAATCGAATCTGAAAAGTCATCTAATGAATATACTCGAAAAATAAATGATTTAAATCAAACGATTTCGGATATGAAAAAGGAGCTTTTTGCACATCAAGAAACCATCTCCATAATGTCACAAGAAAAAGAGGCTCAGATTAAGCTTTACAAAACTCGTGAAGACAAAGAACTTGATAAGGTCATTGCTTTAGAAAACAAAGTCAAGGTTTTGAATGATATTGTATATAAAACCGGTCAATCTGTTCAAACAATGAATATGCTTAATCGTAATTGTAAAACAAGTTTTGCAAAACCTGAGTTCCTCAAGAAAGCTCAAAGAGCGAATCCTCGTCTGTATGATATAGGTTGCTATAATGATAATCTTGCTTTAATGTTAACCCCTGAATCTGACGAAACGATTCGTCTTGCAAAAGAAAGTCGATCAAAATTAAGCGATTTAATCAGACCTTTTGATTATGACCAGTTGAATAATCTTTATGATTTGTTCGTTCCACAACGTGAAAAGTTGCCTGAACAACAATATTTTTCAAAAGAGTCAAAAATGAGTCATACATCTGCTAAGAATGAAAATTCCAAAGAGTCTTTTAATAAACAAACAACTTTGTTAGAAACAAGAATGGATGAATCCATTCTGTGGGATCAAAAGTGTAAAAGCTCCAAAGAACTTTTCAAAATTAAAAAAAGTGTTGACACGATTTTTAATGGAGTGGAACGTTGTAAACAAACAATCGCTAAAAGAACATATTTTGGTCACATAGATCCAATCATTCAAAACACAATCGAAGGAAATTTTTGTCCTCAAATTTTAAGAATCAATGCTGATTTAGAAAAATTTAACTTGTGTTTGAAAGAGGAAATGGTTGCTGATTTTAGATACTTTAATTCTCTTGAACATGAAGTAGACACTCTTAAATCTCATCTGGAAACTCAAAAACACAGTTTTTGAATGAAATCGATCGACTTTCAAGGGAATATTACTATGCTAATCACATGAATGCTATACTTGGTGTGTATACTACTCTTGATGAATTCACTGATTTACAATGTGATTATGTGGACCAAGTTGTCAAATGTGAACGTCTTGAAAAAGAGCTTTCAAAAAGTAGAACAATGTCAAAGAGTTTTGAAGCACTTCAAAAACATGCGATTAATCTTGAACTTGCTTTACAATAATGTAAAGAACAGATAAAAAATGACAAATCTTTCAAAGAAACTCAATCAAACGTATTTCTGAAAGAACGTGAACAATATTTTGAAATTCAAGACTTGAAAGCTCAATTATAAGACAAAGGCATTGCAATAAGTGAGTTGAAGAAACTCATTGAAAAAATGAAAGGAAAATATGTGGAAACTAAGTTTGAAAATTATCGGTTATTCGACAACCGAATGCTTTTAAAAGTCAAAGACAATCAGTTTTAGGTAAACCGGCTATTTTTTCAGATTCTCTTGAAAAGAAAGATTTTTTAAAGTCAAAGCCAGTTACCAAAAATAATGTGTCAAATGATTTTTCAAAACTAGTCACTGTACAGATTTTGCCTCAGAATATAAAGTCAATCTGCGCAACTCATGTCATTAGGAAACTAACAAAACGCATGTCTTTCTCTACAGGAGTAATTCCCACTACTAGTGTTAGCAGACCACAGCTTAAGAGCAATCAATTCAAAGATAGTGTCATGTCTAACAATAGTCAAGGGAAGAAGAAAGAAGTAGAAGACCACTGTAGGAATTTTAAGTTTTCTAATAATAAAACGTTTGTAACTGCGTGTAATGACAGTTTGAATGCTAAGACCTCGAATGTAAACTTTGTTTGTGTTACTTACGAAAAATGTGTGTTGAATGAAAATCATGATATATGTGTTCTTCATTATATTAATGGCGTGAATTCTAGGACTAAACGGCCAATTGTTATGCCTATTAGTACTAGAGAACCCATGCAAACAGTGAACCAATCTGTTGCAACACCCCTTAAGAGAACAGTTGCTTCAGAATCCACTAACCAGAAACCTAGACACACAACTAGGAAGCTATATGAGCAAGTTAGTAAGACATGTAGTTGGTGGTATCCTAAGTTTACACCATCCGGATACAAATGGAAACCTAAGTCCCCAATCAGAAATGTCAACACAAATGTTAGTATGCCTCTAGGAAATGCATCTAGAACTGCTAATATTTTGGAACCTATGATTCTTAGGTGTTCCACTGTGTCCAATACTCCATTGTCTTCTAATTCTTTTGCAGCTCGTAGAGATAATTCTATTCATCGTCGATTCTGGGTGCTCAAAGCACATGACCGAAAATCTCAAGCTTCTAACTAATTTTGTGGAGAAATTTCTAGGTGCGGTGACGTTTAGAAATGATCAAATTGCACCGATTCTTGGTTATGGAGATCTGGTTCAAGGAACTATTACTATCAAACGGGTTTATTACGTCGAAGGGCTTAATCACATGTATTCTCCGTCGTGTAAATTTGTGATGCGGATTTAGGAAGTTGATTTCGGAAGTCTACAGGTTATATCTGTAATTTGAGGGAATTGATATTCTCAAGGTTTCGTGGCACAGATTTTTATCCGTTACTTTCAAGACACAAACAACTCCCAATTCTATTAGTTTTAATGGCCAATGCATAACATCGTCTAAGCATGGTTATGGCATCTTCGACTCCTATCTAAACTTCGACACCATTAAACCTGTAATTTGATATTTTTACAATTACAACCCTGTATTATAAAGAAAAACACAAATTTTGCAGCATAATAATTTTTAACCCTGCATTATAACAATTTCATATTTCATTTATTGTGTAAGCAAGAGGAAGCTGGGGTTCAGTTGAATGCAGAGCAAGCTGATTGGAAGGATGACACTGATGATGAATCTGACAATCAGGAATTGTAAGCACATTATATGTACATGGTACAGATTCAAGAGGTTACTCCAGATCCAGTTGACAATTCTGGACCCATCTTTGATGCTGAGCCATTGCAAAAGGTCGTAGAGATAATTCTATTCATCATCAACTCTGGGTGCTCAAAGCACATGACGGGAAATCTCAAACTTCTAACTAATTTTGTAGAGAAATTTTTGGGCATGGTGAAATTTAGAAATGATCAAATTGCATCGATTCTTGGTTATAGAGATTTGGTTCAAGGAACTATAACTATCAAAAGGGTTTATTACGTCGAAGGGCTAAATCATAATTTATTCTCCGTCGATCAATTATGTGATGCGGATTTAGAAGTTGCTTTTACTCAAAACCGTTCACTTGTAATTCCTCGACATGAGAAAACACCTTACCACATCATCAATGCCTGGAAACCGTCAGTTAAGTTCTTTCACATTTTTGGCTCTCTTTGTTACATCGTCAGAGATGGTGAAAATCTTGATAAGATGAAGGAGAAAGGTGATGCATGTATTTTTGAAGGGTATTCTACTCAGTCAAGAGCCTACAGGGTATCTAACAAGAGAACAAGAATAATAGTTGAAACCATTCATGTTAACTTTGACGAATTACCTCAAATGGCGTCAGATCATGTCAGTTCTGACCCCGTTCCATAATGTCCAACTATGGTACTTGAACAAAATAGTTTAA
>BQNB010145007.1:0-16775 GCA_026074375.1 Tanacetum coccineum
TTTTAGTGTTTTAAAGGTATTGTATCAAGTTTCTTAAGTCTGCACTTATTGATTTATGCTTTGGTAAATTTTGTGTCAAATAGATCAACAAGCATAAAAAGGCATTGAGGATAATTTCAATCTTAAAATTCAGTTAGTTAAAATAGGTTTTAGCTTTTAAAATTCAGTATACAAGTAGTTTGTAGGCCAATCTTAATTTGATTGAACTTAGTCTAGTTTAAATAGCTTATTTGATAATCTGTTTTTAAGCTTTAATTTAGCAATTTGTCTTTTCTTAAAAACCAAAAAGAAGACTCAACTCCTACTGAGCCAAACAACGTTTTCAAGTAGCTTTTTTATTGTTTATTTGAATTTCAAAATGCTTTTTAAATGATGTTTTAAGTAGCTTATAGGCCAGTCTTTAAGCTGGTATAAGCCAAAAATCCATAAGGATCCATTAGCTTAGTTAAAATTAAGCTCAAAGTTGCCTCATTGTCTGTTTGGTAATCAGTTTTATGCCAATTGCTTATTTTCTTATTTTAGATTATAACTTGTTAATTTTGCTTAGTTTCCATTCAGATGTGCTTATTAGAATAGTTATAGGGAATTTGTAGCTTATTTAGTTATAGTATCAACTTATTTAAGTTTCCTAGCTAATTAAGTTCTGTTAAAAAAACCAAAAATAACAAGTGTTATGTGTCTGTTTTGATAAGCTGTTTCCTAGCTTAATTTTGATTTTATAAAAAGTAGTTTTTACAAAAGTAGCTTAGTTTCAGCTGTTTTATAAATTTGTTTTAAAAAAATTGAAAATAAAAAAATAGCAAAAAGGAAGGCCACAGTTTCGAACCTGTGACCTTCCTCTTATCAAACCAACACCTCACAACACTCACACCAAACCATCTCGCCCTTGGGACTTTTTCAAACAAGTCTCCCACCATTTATCTTTTATACACATTTTAGTTTTCTTTTTCATTTCAAAAGCCGTAGCTTATTTTAGGTTATTTAGGGCTTATTTAGTTAGCTTATTTTGAGTTTACATTTTTATAAAATCAATTTTACTTTAATACACTTTCAGTAATTTTCTTAGAATTTTTAGGATTAATTTTGTATTTTTAATCATTTAATTTTAGTTAAAAACTTTAAAAAATCATAAAAAATAGAAAAATAATCAAAAAAATATTTTTCTTTTTCTGAAAATTTTCTTTTATCATAATTTAGGTTTAGAAATTAAATTTGCGTTCATAGGTCTTAATTTCGATGTACTTGCTTTTTAGACGCGTTTCTTTTAATTCCCGTTATCATTTTCGTATTTTATTACATGCTTAGTTGTTTCCTTTATATGTTTTATGTGCCTTTAGCTGTAAAAATAGATAATCAAATCAAAATCTTCGAAACCATTCAAATCGTTGTCCAAATTAAAACGGAGTTTCAATTTCATAATTCTTGGGGTATAAACGACCTGGTGAACACTTACCGGTTAAACGTACGATATTTTCGTGTGAATTTTCATATTACCTTTGTCCTCAAGGGTAATTTTGGAATTTCAATACTTTGATATTATACGTATATAATTGACAACTCATCAATTCCGCATAATCTTTGATATATTTTACTAAGTTTCTACCATAGTTGTGTAGGATTTATCTTGCATAACTAAACCTTACACAAGCTAAGGAATTCAAGATCCATCTAAGTGGGACTAACACTACGCAACTAAGCTTAACATTTTCACACATTAGGTTAAGAAAATAATTCTTTAACCATACAACCATCCTTATCAGGATTGCACACATCACCAAATCTTACTCTACCACCTAACAAACAAACATCAATCAATGCAATCATGGTCACAAGTCCACGTGTGTGATGCCTTTGTAATTATGGTTGCCATGATAATTATAATTTCATCCTTTCACACCTATACTTACTTCCAAGACTACACATCTCAATGATAATGCACATATACCACATAGCAAATCTTGCACGACTCTAATATACACAAACACGATGAACCACCAAAACAATATTTATATATATAAGGATAAAATCAAAAAAGAAAGCCTCATTGTGCCTCAAAATATGAAATACCCAAAAAAAATCATCGATAATAGCAACGTGTTGAGGTAGAAGATGAAATAAACTTATTTTGGGCCTCGCTTGGGTTTGACTTTCTTTCGCAAGAGTCACCCGACTTCGTGGTTCCAGGCCTACTACGAGCATCCGACAGGAGATCTGAGTCGACCTCCTTCTCTGACTCTTCAACAACCCTTCCTCCTTCAGTCCCTTGAAATGCTCCACCTCAATTGGCTCATCTTCTGAATCTTCTGATATCGAATAGCTTACAGGTCGAAATAAAACTCAGAGAAACGCAAGATAACAAAACTCCTAGATAGCTAAACATATAGATCCTATTATGCAGCTATCAATAGTTAGGTGGTGGAATAAGGTGAGTTTCTTTGGTTGCATAGTATGCATGAAGCATTGACCTTTATAAAGAGGGTCAAACATGGAAAAAGTGAAATAGAGGTTGGTGAAACTAATTGAACTACACACCAACGAGTTATTTGAAGAGCTAGAATAATTTTAATTCCTTGTGAATAAGCTGTTACATAGTCCGGGAAGCTGGGATAGAAGTCCGTAAAGTGAAGGAAAAGCATCCCCTCAAATACAAAAGTATTATGGGCCAGGGAGAAGACATCAATCTGTTAACAACCCAAGAAGTGAAAGTAACAAAAGTTATTTATTATAAATAGTAAAATAGTGTAGTGTAATCTTTACAAAACTATTCAGGAGATGTAGTATGGCACGAGGATTTCTTTCTTGGCATGGAAAAAAAAAATAGTTATCAGTTTAAGGTTTTTAACCTTGTTGCTCTTATAACCTTGGCTTCATATAGAACCTAATCTATAACACCCCCATTTTAAACATATAGCAGCGAGATCTAATCTGGGTTCTATTATTTCATAGAACGATACATCAATAATCATAGTAAAACGACTGCGATAGAGACATTATTAAAAGATAAGTTTATCATTCCTTATTTTCATCAGTGTTTTTACAAATAGAGGTCCCAAATCTACATGAAAACATAAATTTTGAATGATAAACAGTTTAGCTCAGCTTCAATTCCGTGCGCACTCCGTGACATAAGAGTTTCAATAACCTAGATAAACATGCTAAAGATGGTCAACACCAATGGTTGAGTGAAATATCATAGGTTTATAATAAATAGTGTGAATACAAGTCCAACATACTAGAGGGTTACTTTCTTATACACCCATCAAAAGTGTAATAATTTCAATTATATAATTATTAAAGGAAAACAGTATTATCGTCTCAAAACTCTTGGCAACTCAAACTGACTATTGAATATATCATAATGAATATATATAAAGATACGTAGCCCCCGTGGTAGGTAATTGCATATACCTTAAAACATGTTATGAGTTTCAAATATAGTTGCGTTGGTTATCTATCCGGTTAACACAAACGATCCGTCAATCCTAATAGCTATTCTAATTACAATATTTGCGTTCACTCGCAAGTGATTAAATGGTCAATGATGGGTGGGGGTCCATTTACAGCATAAAGGGACTTAACAACAGATTCAATAATATATCAAATAGTCAATACATTTAGTAAAAACACGTTATTCATGTTTTATAGCATGTATCCCCTCACAAGGGTTTATGAAATAAAGATTTAAAAGTGAGGCTTATGAACTCACCTTAACAGTATAATTGGAAATCTTATTTATGCAAAAGTATATCACTTGAAAGTAACGGCTTTCGTCACTAACGCAAACCCCAATAACCTGGGGTGATATGTCAAAGTCTTAGTGTGATAGTTTAAAGTTTTTCAAAACTCTCATAAAGTTTAACGATATATCATTTGATCTATTAAATTAATGGCAATATTGTATCACTGTTTGGGCTATCATAAACCGACAGGCCAAGTGTAGTATCGTTTAGAGAGCCATGGCAACTTTAAAAAATCGTAAACCCATCAAACACGTCAAAAAAAACTCAAATAGAAAACCCTTTATATGATACTAGTCCCTATAACAATTATCCAATAAATTTAAGTTTCTTCAAAAGCTAGTCGATGATAAGTTACGTTAAATATATAACGTAATTGATTTATAATGCGTTGATCGTTGATTAATAACGATAAATGTATCGGGTTTTAATAAAATCGAGTTTTATAATATTAATATATATTTTTATAATTTATATAAAAATATTATATTTTATATTTTTAAGTTTGCAAAATTGGCAATATATACCCCTTGGTTTATAAACTTTACACTTAGTCCCTTATATATTAAAGAGTATATATAATTTAAACCATTAACTTTAAAACTTGGAAAAATAGCCCCTTATAGTTATAACTTTAGAATAATGACATTTTCAGCCCCTTTAGTTATAAATTTTAGAAAGTTACGATATATACCCCTGTGCATGGAAATATTTGCAAAACTAGTCCAAAAAGCCATGCAAGGTTATTTTAGGATTCCAAATGATATTTGCAGGTTATAGCTTATTAGAATAAGCTAAAATAAGATGTTCTAACGTATCAAAAGTTTAGAAAAAGGATTCGTTAGCTAGAAAATCAAAACGGGTTATTTTAATAGGTTTTAATAAAAAACACATGAGTTTGAGGAAATCAAAGCTTCAAAGAAGTGTTTCATATATGATATAAATAATATGAACATTATAATACAGAATATAACTATATGAACAATATCTTGAGCCTCGTTTACGTTGAGCTAAATGGGTCGAATAGGGTTTTTTGGGCTCGAACGCCTAGAAAATGACTTCAAGGCTTCGTTTTTCTTGATTCTTGGCTTCTAATATGAGCTTAGAGACTTCTCTTGAACCTTCCTTGATCTGAGTTAGAACTCCATTGATGAGTATATGAGTTTTTAAGGTATGTTTGAATGGTTATGCATGTTTCAGTTTATATAGTGTTCAAATGGCCTTGGTGCCCAAGTTTAGAGTCTTGTTTAGTGTCCTAGGTTATCTTAGATAAATCATGAACTAGCATGATAAGTAATATGAAGGCTAGAAGGAGTAGCTAAGCAAGTGTAAAGATTTGGAGGTGTATGTGGGTTTGGATGTAAAGGAGATGACAAGGAGGTGATGTAGCAACTTAGAGGCCAAGTATTTTAGCAAGGAGATGATAGAGGTGGTTGCTAGGTTGCTTGGTGATGTCATGGTGAGGTAATGGAGGTGGTAGGATGGGTGCTTGGGTTTAAAGTGGGTCAAAAAGGAAGAAAAAGGGTATCGGGTTGGTTTTGGGTTCGGTTTAGGGTTTTGGGTTTTAAAATGTAGGTTAGGGTTTGGATTAAGGGTAGATTAAGGTTTAGGATTAGTGTTAGGACTGAGATTGGGGCTTAGGATTAAGGTTTAGGGCTTAGTTTTAGGTTTAGGGTTTAGTTTTTAGTTGAAAGTAAAATTAGGGTTTAGGGTTTTGTTTTTAGGGTTTAGGGTTTTAGATTAGGGTTTAAGATGAATTAGGGTTTAGGTTTAAGGTTTAAAAGTCATGCATTAAGTGCTTGTACCTTGTACTAAAGTGGTAGTACGGGGAAGAAACAAATTGATTTAGGAGGTAAAATGAATGACCTAATTAGACTTTCTTTGCATTAATTAATTATACATTGAGCTTTAATGTGTTGTAACTTGATTTAGGAGGGAAAAGATATTCAAATGATGTATTGATACTTGTACACATGCTTTAAAGGCTTGTACATTCATTTTATATGTTTACATTACATATAATTAGGGTTTTGATATAAACGTTAACGTTTAATGCTTGTTTTTGAAATAACGTTTTGAAAAGTACCTTAAATGGATAATGTACTTGGTAAAATGATATTTAGATATAGACTGACATATAGGATGATTACATGATATAAAACCATAAATATAGAATGGCATAGGTAGAGTTGACGATAGCTCGTTTAACTTAGAGATGGTCAAGTTATGTTGCATAATGAATAAAACAAAAATTTTCCCTGTAAAAAGGTGGTATATATATAATAGATGGATATTACATTGCATCTAATTTAATAGATGGATATTTACATTGATGAAAAATGTGGGTTGTTATACACATAGATATTATTATGATTATTATATAAATATAAGGATAACTATTGTTTACTTTTCATACTGAAATAATAACACTCCTTGATTTTCCTCCCGTTTATAAAAATGACTTCAACGAAGGTGATATAGACTAGCAAGGCCATACTTATTTTGCACTAAAATTTCATACCCGTAGCGCAAAAATTTTCTGCAGCCTTATCATTTCAATGGTAAAACTTGTTAAAAACAATGGTTCTCACTCTTCACACCATGACTTTTGATTAGTACTAGCTGTATAAATTGCCAAAAAGAGTTTCGCTCAGTCCTAAATTTTGTTTGTTGTACTAACTAATGTAACAATTTGTATGCTCTTTTTCCCCATGATAACTAATTATATCTAGAAAATGATAAACTATCGACTTCAATTGCATAAAACCTTTAATCCACGATAAGTATAATAATGTGAGCTTCACAATGTCTAGTCATTTCCTTCTCCATTTTATTGCCCTTTAAAAGTAGGAAATAATATAATAAAAATGTTACCCTGTTCAATGTGTGAATCCAAATTGAAAAAACAAAAAAGTGAAAGTATAAAGCAAACCTTTTGCTTCTGGAAACGAATTGGTAAATATATGTAATATCTACATACAATCTGGAATTGTGTTCCTTATGCCTCAAGATTGCGATTTATCAAGGTTAAAAACATAAAGGCACACAGATGTGTAATACATTATTATTCACCATTGTTCCATAAACAATCACAACGTAATGTATATATACAAGTTACAAATATTAAATAGGTTAAGCCCTAATAATAATACTCGGACCTATGACTAATTACTTTGGACCCCATATCGCTGCTAACAGCCCATTGCTATTGGTAGAAGGTGTTTGGGGGCGGAACGCATGAGGACTGGATCAACTAAAATCATCCAACTAAGGCAAATGGTAGAACTTAGTGTGAAATAAATCAGCTAACTGATAACGCGATGGAACATGCAAGACGCAAACCCGACCAACCGTAACTCTATCTCGAACAAAGTAGAAATATCAAACTTATATGCATCAATCGCCTTTTGATATGCATGGATTAGAAGAAAGGAACCACACGTCACATTATCACAGTAGACAATGGGGAGCGAAGCTCCTATAGTAACTTCCAAACCTAAGCTGTCTCAACAACAACATTGGCGACACTACGATACTCAACCTCAGCACTAGAAACAGACAAAGGTCGGATTGTTCGGCTTTGACGACCGGGGGAGATGAGGAGTGTTCATTGAGGAAAAAACAAAGTAACTACATTAATTTTTGACCGCCGTGGTATGGAGCAACCAACCTAATCCGCATCCGAATAACCAATAAATAGAAAGGTGATAAGGCATACAACTGAAGTCCATGGTCAACCGTTCCCCAAACATTTAGAAGAATCTGCTTAAGAGCCGCAAGATGAGGATCTCGAGGATCATTCATAAATAAACAGACATGCTAAACTGCATAAGATAAATCTGGCCTTGTAAATTAGATAGCTAATAGAGCACCAACAAGGCTCTTGTATTAAGGTCAGATTAAACAAAGGGAGTGGCCCTCCACATCCTAATGTTATACACTGTAATCGAACCGATGTCCGAGTAAGTGGTGGAAAAATTTGATCGTACTAACATGAATCCAAAATCTCCAGAAGGCATAAATACCATATGGGACAAGAACATCCTTGAGGAATCACAGTACAACGAAAATGCAGAAAGTAGTAAGAGAACCAGATCAGCGATTGGATGAACTCCTGACTAAAAAGAAATAATGCCCTGCAAAAATGTTATAGATGATGTTGTCAAAAGAATGTCGTCAACATACAGTTATAAATAAGCATTGTCAGCACCCTGCCGAAGAATAAACAATGATGAGTCACACCGGCTATGATAAAAACCAATCCTGGTAGCAAATCCCACAAACTACTGAAACCATGAAAGATGAGCCAGTTTAAGACCATAAAGGGACCGTTGAAGAAGGAAAACATGGTCAGGACCTTGTGGGTCATGAAACCCAGGTGGCTGATGCATATAAACTATCTTTGATAAATCTCCATGTAAAAAGGCATTCTTGACATCGAGCTGATGAACAGGAAAATGTCGAGATGCCTTTAAATTAAGAAAAGTACGGATAATAGCCGATTTAAAAACCGAACTAAAATTCTATACACAATCAATACCAATATGTTGACTACGTCCATTAGCTACAAGATGAGCCTTGTACCGGCTAAGAGAACCATCTGCAAAATGTTTGTGCTTGAACAACCACATAAAGCGAACGATGTTCACGTTAGGTTGTCGCGACACAAGAATCCAAGTTCTATTTTAAATAAGCGAAATATATTCATCAAGCAAACAATTTTCCAATTAGGATCATTGAGGGGTTATGGACTAATATTTAGGAATAGAAGATTTGTGACACTGCATATTAAAGTACTTGACTGGGTAAATATAACCAGACAGAAGACGTTTGATCATGGTGATATGGGTGAAATGGGTTAGGGTCCGAGATATCATTGTAGATTGGTAGGTTACACAAGGACCGTGGATTGATCCTAAAAGCACTGGGTATCTGTGAGAGAAAGTGTTTGAGTCAAGACCAAAGGGAGATATTAAGGTTGGGATAGGTAGGTATGACTAATTTTAATAAGTGTAACAGGTGATGGAGAGGTAGTATGTGTTGTACTAAAGGTTGAAAGATCAGACTGGAAAAATGCGAGTTTCGTGACCGTCCAAAAAACAAATAAGGTGGCGCTCTCTATTGGAGTTACTAAGCTAAAAAGGAACACGCTATCATCAAATTGAAACAGTCAGGATATGATAAAGTTTATTTTCTGTATCTAGTGTAACACCTTAATTCCCTGATGATTGCAATGAAATCCAGACAGACACATGTGAGGATCAAATTGCAGTTGTGAGGGGTATCGATGTGATGGTAACAAAGGCAACAAACACATCGATACAGTATAATATTCACTCCAGTGGGGGTTTTTAGAGGTTTGTTAATGTGCATGAGTTATGAATAGCAGTGGAAGGGAGTATGTTAAAGAGATGAGTAACCATGTAAAGAGCTTCCACCTAAAAGTGGGGTGGGGGTAGGTTGGCTTAGTATAAAAGGGTGCGAATTTTGTCATTAATGGTGCGGATCATCCATTCGGATTTTCCGTTTTGTTGTGAAGTGCGGGGATAAGAGAAACGCATACATATTTCATTTTTATCAAAAAGACGATGAAGCATGTGATTATCGAACTCACCACCATGATCACATTGAAAAGACTTAATCTTAGTTTTAAATTGGATTTTCACAAAAGCTTGAAATTGAGTAAATTAATAACTACTGTCCGATTTATGATCGTAAAGGGACATATCCACAACATAATATGAGTAGAAATATCTAAAAAAAAAACGAAATATTTTTATACCACTATACCGGAGTGATAAGTGGTAGAAGAGTACCAAATCCGAGTGAAAAATGTCAAAAATGGAAGAAACAACTGTATCCGGACTAACAAATGGAAGTCTCGCGTGTTTGTCGAGCTGGAAAGCATGACAAACATCGGGAGGCTTCGTTTTATTACACGAAATGAAATTATTAGAAATTAAAGATCGCAACAGTTCACTTCCAGTGTACCTTAGACACTAGTGCCACGTATGCGGACTGGTAAGAAAAGCTTGGGCTAAGGTGGAAGGCTTGGTGACTAGATATACATCACCCGAGCTGTCACATCGGATGAGAATTTTCCAAGTTGAAAAGTCCTTCACAAATTAACCAAACTCATCAAATTCAATAGTACATTTATTATCACGAACAAATTTACGCACATAAATTAAAATTTTAACAATATTCGGGGTGACAAGAATGTGGTTAAGGTGTAATGGGCGATATGGGTTTCGTAAAGTTCTATGACCTGTGTTAGTGACGGGTATGGAGGCACCGTCACCAACAAAGACATATAGAAAAATACGCTTATTATAAACTGAACTTAATTTTTTTTACATTTGAATTTAGATGGTAGGACGCACCTGTGTCCATGTTCCAGCCTTCATTATTAAATTCCTCCAAGGTTAAGTTACTATAGGCCTGAGGTAATGTCGATGCTTGTGTCGAATCCCAATCGGTATTATGGAGATGCTGTTGTCTGAAAGGATCGAACTGTGAAACATGGGCCTAGAATTGTTGTCCAAGTGGGCCAGATGATGCATTAATGGGCCTATTTGCACTAGCTGATCTAGTGGGCTGCCTCTGATTAAATGTCCTCACTGTTTGGGGGCCAACAAAGCCTTATAGGCTTGAAACAACTGATTATATGCTTGTAACATTTCTGATGGACTCATGGATTGTATAGAAGATGGTGAGGCTTTGACTATATTATTTCGGTTGTTACTAGTAGAAGTACCACGTCCATTTTCAAGCAAAGATTTGCATCTCACCCCATACCAACATAACCCTTGACAAAATTGATGACAAACTGAGGGTGAGAAATTGGTTCAAGTATTTGTAATTGACGAACAGGATGAAGATGCAAACAGAATAGTAGGATAGGAGCTGGTGATTTGGTTGGATGTGTTAGATGTAGACCTACGGTTCGGACGTGACTCAGCTAGGGACACCATGAAGCGAACAATCTCCAAATCGAGGAAAGGTTCTCGATTAAGGATAACATGAGCAACTTGGTCATACTTATCGCTAAGTCCATGAATGGAATAGGTAACAAGCTCATCCTTGGACATGTTAGACCCGAGATTATCGAGTCGAGAGGCAATGTAGTCTATCTTCCAAAAGTAAGCTTTGACTATGAGATCTATAATATCTAAACTACGCAATTCACACATAAGCTCTATCATTTTCAAGCGTTTGTTATCCTTAAAGATCTTTTCTAGAAACTCCCAAGCCTCACGTGCAGTTTTTAGTTTAACTTTTAACACGCATTTGACTAGTGAATCGGATATAGTGCTATAAGTCCAAGAATGAATAATGGCACCCATGGTGAGCCATTCATCCGTGGGTAAGGAAGGGGTTTATGGGGAGGTGCTACTCGTTGTGGGTGGTTTTACGAATTCAAGGGCTTAACAACCCTAAATCTGGATGAGAAACAAGTCACTCCAGTTAGAGTAATTGAGTTTATCAGGATCCAACTTTATAGGTAATTTGAAATTAGTGATGGCAAGTACCTTTGCATACTTGGAAGGGGTGGATGGTGAATCATTAACCATGTTGAGGGTGTGGGGTGATGAACAATGCTTTGGCAGAGGGGATAAAGGGTGGGCGATTAGGATTAATTACTAGCGACTGATACCATGGAAGATATTATTATTCCCCCTTGTTCCATAAACAATTACAATGTAATGTATATATACAAGTTATAGATATTAAATGGGTTAAGCCCTAATAATAATACTCGGGCCCATGACTAATGTTTGTGGACATATATCTTCGTCTTATCAACCGCTTAGCAGGAAGTTGTGTTCCTGGCCAACTGAAACAGAAAGGGAACAAATTTAGACTTCGTATTATAAGGGAAAGGATACACCAAACTTGGTCATAATTATTGCAAGAAGGAATGTCTCAGATTGCATAAATGTTCATTTCTGAATTCAATATGTGCTAATATGGTTGTTTATGTTTGGAAAATGAAAAAAAGATGTGAATAACTACTTAATATTCGCTCGCTCACAATAGGTTATTCTTTCTCATGTCAAACACAAAATAGATCATATTGGATTACTTTGTGTAAGGCTTAGCTTTCCATGATTTACACACTTAATAAGGAAGAAGAAATAAGATGAGGAAGAGAGGTGATGCGAATAAGCTAAAGAGGAAAAGATATGTTTCTTGATTGGAATGGAGAACACACACAAACACACTTTCTCTCTCTAACTTACAAAAACTAAATGACATACACACACACTTGAAAATGAGAGAGGAGGTCTCCTTTTATAGGGGAAGGAGCCTCTTACACTTTCCCTCTTCAAGAGATGTGGGATAAATCTCATATTTCATACAATATTAGATTAGGAATCCCGTAACTACTATTTTAGTCTATTACAAGGTTCGTAAATATAAAATGACCACCACTTCATAAAAAAGTAGGCTAACAATCTCCTTCTAAGGGGTGGTCATTGCGTAGATAGCTTTACTCTGTTGATGTCGTAGATCTTGGAACCTTGTTGCAGTGGAAATTCCTTTGTAGTTCCTTTTGCATGCTTGTGATCTTGAATCATTATCTTGATTTCTTTATCTTTAGCCTTGAGATAATCATGGATACTTTTTGACGGGATCGTCTTTTTAACCAACATACTCATACTTTGATATCACTTAAAGGCTAAACAATCTCCCTCAACATAGATCTTTTATATGATATGCTTGTAATCATATACTTGATATTCTTTGAGGAAGTTCTTGTTTATCAGAGCTTGTGAAAGTGTATCTTAGAAGTTCAAAGTTTTCTTTAAGTCTTGATCGATATCTTGAATGTATCATTGAGCTTTGAGTATGAGTATGTAGCCTTGATAGATCTGGAACGGAGGTGAACATCATCCTTTTAACCTACATATGGTTAACAATAAAAGAAAATATGGAAGAATGTCTCGTCATTCATCGATTGGTTCGGTAGCAATAACCTCTAGTTCTGTAAGGACCGTTAGTAGTATAAATACTGATCTATCTTCTCATTGCCATTAACAACAACTCAATAGGTTTTCTAGCTCAATGTTGTTCCTGAACTAGGATGTCTTAAGTAAGCTAACAAAAACTGGTCCAGGTGAGTCATCAAAGTCAACATGAAGTCAACAACACGACTGAAGACCATATCCATCAAGAAACACTTTGTGGGTAACATTAACCCCCGTGTCTGTGAAGATCATTTTTAGTTCGGACCTTAACCTATCTCTTTATAGCCATATGAATGAGTACTCGATAGGTTTTCCAGCTCGAGAGTTCAATATATTGTAAAATATATATCCCTCAGTCGTTTCTCATGTTCGGATGCCCATGATGAGGCTAACAAATATGGACACAAGATCATCTTTGTCGAACTGTGAGGTTCTAAAGAAACTCATCTGTCAATTCATATTTTCATTCCCATGCCCGGATGCTCTTGTGAAGCTAACAACAAATACAAGATCTTCTTTTAGAAGACTAAAAATAATTTGAAAATCATTCGAAGTGTTTCTGGATAAAGAGTTTTTGAACACTTTGAAAGTTTTTGGGTTTTAAAAGTGTCCGTCAATTCTCATTATTTCACACAGATTACTTTGCGTCTGTGTAGGACTCTTGTACAACTTGTGTTCTTGATGTTGAACAAGAAGTGTATATGAAATTGTGTCCTAATGAGATTTATTGATTGATCTCATTGGCTCTAGACTCTATTAGTGCATATTTTTTATTTGGTGATCGGAGGCTGGAGCAGACTACCACCTTTTGAATATCAACGATCTCAAAATAAGAAAGCCAATAGAAGCGTGTTGATCTTCGTGAGAAATGAAACAAACTTCTTTTGAGAGAAGCCTGAGTAGCTGGGAGGGTTGTGCATTGCATCACTAGGTCCATGATGACTTGTCTTCAATATCATAATCATCCTTGTGATTTTCGATAGATTATGCATTGACCCTATTTTTGCCTAGTGTTTGGAGGGCTCATTTCTTTTCACCCTTACTTAAAATTTGCTTGTTCATTCTTCAACCCCTTCAATCCCGTTCTCACTTTTCTCCTTTTTTATATCATACCTAAGGACTTCAAATCTATATATTATAGTTTCCCTGTATAGATCCATCCGGTTCTGGCTGGATCATGGAACAATACCTAACCTTAACCACCTTTTATCTCCTTGATTATCATCACTTGGTCGGTCACTGTGTATTAACATCGTAGCCATAAAACCATTTGAAAAATCAATCAAGATGTTTAAGAAATCATTTGAGTACATCTTGAGAGTTTTCAATTCCACCAACAAGCTCCTTCTACACATGTGCACCATGTTATGAAAGAGTTTTGCACATGAGAGGTCGAGAACGCACTTATATCTTAAAGATCGTATCTGAATTAAGCATTATTGATTACATCTTAATCACTATTCTTCCCCTCAAAAATTGCATATGTTTTGAAATTTTTGAATACACAAGTAAATTAAAATATACGTTAGCTCGCTTGTCGAAAGAAAGCGCGTGGGGAAAACAATGTTGCATGAAAAAACAAAACTTATATTTTCTTTTTTCTGAAATATTTATACTCCCCCTTAAAAATAGATTAGAGTGAAAACTTTGAGAAGGGAGTTTGTTAAGCACACAATTTTGAAAGATTTTAAATTTATCTTTTGAAAATATTTTGAAAAATTGCGCTCAACAAGAAAATATTTTTAATAAATCTGATGACTTATCTTTTCTTAGGTAATTCTCTTGAGCATTTAAAACTTGGAATGTTTGGATGACTTTGCTCAAGACCGAGAAGATATTAACTTCTCGTTGTTGAGGATTAATGCACATGAATGTACACGTTCCTTTCTTTGAGATCCGAGTCCTAAGCTGACATTTACTTAGAAGTCGTAGAAAATTTAGAAAAGACATGTTTTGAAAAACATTTAGCAAACTCTCGCTCGAACTTTATTTACATTCCCGTGTCACTGTTGAACGACATTTCTAGGGACGTATATATTATTGATTTTACGAGAGACATGTTGGAGAAGATTATTTTTGCTATTTTTGAAATTTTTTGATTTTGTATTTTGCTTTTATAGGTTTTATATTTTTGTATTTGCTTTTCTGAAAAATATATACCAAGTGTTACTGTGATTTTGCAAGACATTCAACCTCCTTGGGAGATAAACTACGCATACCAAGGCGACAGACCAATTAATTAAACTTATCCAATGGAAGTGCTTTGGTGAAAATGTAAGCCAATTGGTAGCCGGTCTTAGCAAAATACAGTTCAATCGTACCCTTTTACACGTGTTCTTTAATGAAATGGTAGCGGACAACGATGTGTTTAGTTCTGGAGTGTTTGACCGGGTTACGAGATATGGCTGGATTTGAATCACAATAGATAGGAATTTTTTCAAAGTGGAAGCCATAATCCGTTAACTATGTTCTCATCCAAAGGACTTTAGCACAACAAGCAGATAGAGACACATATTCTGCCTCTGCAGTTGACAGCGCTATACAATCTTGTTTTTTCGAGGACCAGCTCACCATATTTTCATTTAAGAATTAAGTTTATCCGGAAGTACTCTTGAAGGTGTCCTGACATCCTGTGTGATCTGCATCTGAGAAGCCAGTCAGTCCAAAACCAAAATCCTTCGTATACCAAAGACCTATATTGATAGTTCCCTGGAGATAACGAAGGATCCTTTTTACCTACTTGAGGTGCTTCTCGGTTGGCTGAGCCTAGTACCGAGCACATAAACAAGTAGCATGTACTATGTCTGGTCTGCTTGACGTAAGATACATTAGGGAACTGATCATGCTTCAATATTTCATTGTGATGCGTATTTTCTTTTAAAATATATTTTTATCAAGTTTTAAATTTATAAAACTCGATCTACCTAACGACGCACTAACGGGCGGAGAACCCGATCGTACGTAGTATAGAATGGTAAATCCGAGGTTGTCCTAAGAGCTAAGTTGTTATTAGTTTTAATTTGAAATGTCGCGTTTTGAAAATGGTTTTTGATTAAGAAGTAGAAATATTACAATAAAATAAATAACTAAAATTAAATGGATAGGAGATATCAAGAGAGAAAACGTGTTAACCTAATTACTTCATTACTATTGTTATGAAAACATTTTCCTGTGCAATGTTAAACTATGGTTTCGTTACTGGTTTCTAAGGTCGATAGACTTGAATGTGCATATACAGTCTATCCTATACTCCCTGGGATTCCGAATCAGTCCCGAATCATCTAAGAGGTAGGTTATCCAGGTTGCAGTTATTAATCCCAACTATTCCCAAAATATATCTAATAACCTGTAAAGATTATTAAACCCCTCTGAAAGAGTTCATATGCTTTTTAAGTATTAAGTGATAAGTGCGATAACCGATCAGTTCCTACACCAGGTAAAGAGTTATTGATCCTCCCTAGTACTCATTGGATCCTATCATGACAAGATAATCTATTAATGGGGCAAGCTAGGTCCAAACCACCCGTACTACCAAAACCCAGGGTTACACGATAGTCAAGGAATATCTAACGAAACCATAATCTAACAGGAAACAATCATACCAAAAGTAAATTCATAACTAGGCCAGCACTTTAAGTGCTTAGCCGCTCATGGTAACGGAAACACCAAAAGAGATAGAAGAAATCATATATTGAAAACTCATAATTCTTACAGGGTTCGTATTTTGAACGATTAAATACAAAAAGTAAGTAAAGTGTGATCTCCCTTGGACTTCAGGTGGATTTCTTTGAAGGTTGGAAGCCTTTGTCGCCTCTCCAATTGGTTGTGGAGGAAGTGATGTCGGAATAGCTTGAATGAGGCCTCTAATTATAGATATCAAACATGTTATAGCGTAACCAATAAATGTGTTACGCCGTAACAATCATACACGACATTCCATATTTAAGAAGTTGTTACGGCGTAACTAGATATGGTGTTACGCCGTAACCTTCATATTAGAAACACGAAAAGTATCGGTCACTTCCAATAATAGTTAGTCAAAGCCCGTAGTTAGTCAAATACTAGA
>BQNB010145008.1:3230-16775 GCA_026074375.1 Tanacetum coccineum
GTTATACCATCAAGGAGGGTGATTTAGTAGTTAGTATTTGGGCTAGATTTGCTGTGAAAGAGTAATTTGTAGTTTGGAATATTCGTTTGGGTAATATGTAGTTTTCGTTTAGGAAAACTCTTATAACAAGATAGTTTGCTTGTGAGCTTTGGTATTAATCTTGTTACTCTTTCTAATATGATCTTTGCTGAATTCATTAAGTTAATTATGTGTTTTGTTACCATGGTTATAGAGTAGTCATTTATGTTTGTTTGGGCTAAATAGGATTTATGATGTAAACATGCCATGATATTTATGCTTATGATTATAATGGTAACTCGATATTGGAATATTTGGATAATTGTTAAGTGTTTGATTCATCATTTGTAATAGAAAAAGGTCGAAAGGCTCTATTACTTTAGTGAGGTTTCGTGTTATTTGTCTATGAAAGACCCGATGTTAATCTTATGAGAATTGATTAATAAACCATTTATCAACCCTAATATAAAGATGTTTAACGCCTAATCATATGTCTATCAAACCTGATTAGGAGAGTTTTTTATTACTATCATCATCCGCAAATCAATCTTTAAGCATTTAGTATATTAAGGATTAAAGGCTGAAAGGATTCCTTCTTATATTAAATACTTAATTGCTTAAATGATTACCCGTCTATTCTTGCTTTTATGCTTTAATTTGTGTGCGCATTCTTATTTGTGTGTATATTTATCCTCATTGTTCTTGGCCTAAACAAGCATTGTTTTAATCAACTTGTGTACGAAAATAGTTATATTGGAAATTGTGTCTTTTATAATCAATCTTTAGCTTCTTGACAAATCTAGAGATGTTCTTGCAAAACATGTTAACTCTTAAGAATTTCAATCCCATGGAATGACCTGGTCTGACCTAAAATCTATACTATATACGAGGGTTACACTTTACCCGTGTGTTGGTTTGAATCGGTAAAACTAGTCTATAAATTTAAAGCTTTTATAACACGTCAAAGTTTTTGGCGTCTTTGTCGGGGATTGATTTGTTCCTTTTTAGATTTCTTACTGTTTTGCAAAATTATACCATCCCGCCGTACAGTTTTCTGGCAAACTGAATCATTTTAGTCGTTTCTACTACAGAAAGTATGATGCACATACAAAATTATGCGTCGGTTTTTCTGTAAAACCCAGTAGTACGCCGCACTTCTAACGAAGTAAGCCGGACTTTCTAGAGGATTTCAAACAAGTGTCTTTTATGTCAAATCAAAACAACAACAAAACCTAACCAATGTTTAAATTTACTCCTGAGAACAAGAGGATCACTTTCTTTATCCATTTGTATAATTCGTATATTAAAACTAAAAAATTAAAAAAAATATATTCACTTTTGAAACTTAAGCTTACAATTTGGTTGTTGGATATTTACGGATGTTTATTTATTGACTGCTATTATGTTCTATGAGTTTTTACTAGTTCGATTGATCCACCATGAAAAGCATGTTTAACCAAAAAATAACAATATTGTGATTGATGACATCAAATAATCGTTTTTTTTGTAGCTCATTGTATCCCATATATTAATCCCATTTTGTGTAATTATTGCACAAAGAATTGTTACTTAATAGTTTGTATTGGAGAATTGTTAGTAATAGTAAGTAATTATGATCAGTACTTGGTGAAGATGACTAAAAAGCACGCCATTCTGGAGCTTAAACGAAGATATTTAAAGTTACTATTTTGACAACTAATACGCCGTATCCATCAAGTAAACATAAACGATTTATGCCTATTGCACTCACCAAAGGCACGAAGGAAACAAGATCCATACACCGTACTAGAGAGACCAAATACGCCGTATTCTAGTTTTTAGGAAGGTGGATATTCTGGAGATATTCAAACGTGGTCCCTACTATAAGAAATCCTAAATTTTTTAATTATTTTTCAAAATAAAACTTGTATAACATTTAATATATGTATAATTCTGTTATAAACCTGCAAAAACCTAATGTGTTTAACAATTCTCTCATCTTATCTTTACTGCTTTATCGAGTCAACCCTAAATTCATATTGTATATTGGTTTATCGCACATTTTATGCTTGGTGTAGTTGTCTTTGTCTTTGATTACATGTTATATTTAATGAGAAGAAACTTGGAAGTTCTTAAGAAGTTTCATTGGATGATTCTTGGAGGATGATTTAACCAGTTATCGCATGTTTCTTCTCCATTATTGAGCAAACAAAGGGAGTACTAGTTTATTTTCCTTGTTTTCTTTTCCCTTTATTCGTTTCAACGGGTACTTCTATAGAACATTAGGGACAATGTTCAACTTAAGTGTAGAGGGGAAATAAGCCTTAAAAACTATTCTTTCATTTGCCATTTGCTTTGTCCTTAAAATGATGGGTAATATATAGAAACATAACATAAGAGGTAATTTTTACCCAAATTTAAAATTTTTTATGACACATACCGACGAAAACCGAGTATTAATAGCGTCTCATGGATAGGAATTTATATGACTAGCACAATAACCCTCAGAATTCCACCCCAAAAATGTGAGGTTCGCCCTTAGATCTTTAGGAATTCGGGTATCTATTATTGATACCCAAGATAGTTTATACCTTTAGCTTTCTCGAGTTAAGAAGTGAGCAGTCACATGTGTCTATTCCGTCGTTACGGATGTGTACGTGTGGTCTTCGTCGCCTTTTCTAGAGCATTAAGATCGGTATTAAATTATATGAGTGTACCGGTAGTATATTAAATTCTAGAACTTGTTTTTGTGATGCATCCCGAGACCGCATAGTAAGTATTAGGATTTGCTTGATAAGAGGCATTAGGATTAACCCATGTTTTAAACCTGTAATTATTATGATGGTCACCTCGATCATATAACTATCCCTCTACCTTGTCCATGCACTCTCCTTTTGTGTAGGAATTCCCTAGTTACAACCTTCGAGCCTATCTTTTTTACGGTTCTCGATATATTGTCAGGTTAATCCGGACTATTAATGAAGAGCATTGCCACCCTTAAACCAATCGTTACACCCATAAAGCCTTAGCCTGCCTTATATGTACTTACCTTTAGTACATTATTGTGTTTAACCTAAGTCACGGTTGCTAAGTCCTTATCCTTGTAAATACTGTTTTAGGACGATTAGGATTCATGGTAGTATTTATTTCGCGGAAGAATGGGGAAGAAAAGTTAAGTCAATACCCCCATATGTTTGTCAAATGATCTCCATGTTATTTTGATCCACCTCAAATCGGGTCATTAGTTAGATTGTAAATATCGAGCATGTAAAAGCTCAAGTGTAGGGGTACGTGTTATAAACCCCATGTGATGTATTATGTCTTCAAAAGAAAAGAGAAAAGAAAAAGAAAGAGATTGATGTAGAGTTTGTACATCTTCGTCCGAGTCTTGGCTTAGCAACCAAACCAGCGTGTATTCGTAAAAATAATTAGCTAACCCTTCCACTCCAAATTCACCCAAAGTCACCACCCAAATGTATCCCATCCATTTCCATTTCCATTATATGTTATCTTACACCTACACCCCACAACCCTTTAAAAGACCTCTTAGATAGTAATGAATAATACTTGCACCTAGCGGTGGAGGTTTGATCCTTTACCAAGCCTATGGTAATTTATATGCTATGACAGGTAATGAGTGTGATTTTCCGTTTCCCCCATATGTTATAATTCATTATACACCCGAGTGAAAGAGAGAATCCTAAACACTTATGTGAGGTGCTAGTATATATTTTCCGTGCTTTTAATTACGAGGTCTAGGAGGTTGTGTTGTAGAATATTTTTAAATAGTAGGTAAAATGACCCCTCATACTGTTATTCTCTAGATAAAAAAGCCCATTTGCTTGAGGACAAGCAAATCCTAAAGGTAGGGGTATTTGATAAGGTATCATTTTATACACTTTTTCAGGGTCGTTTAACCCCCAAAATCATGTGTTTATGCCCAAAATAGGTACTTAATCATTCCTTTTCAGGTATTTCTCATTTGGTAGGACATTTTGGATGAATTACAGTAAACTTGGGCTCATTTGGAGAAGAAACGGACGAGATTGCGAACCAACACCAAGACTCTTGAAGATTTGTACTCACAGAGCCTAGAGACGGCGTCACATATCATACACAATGCCGTCACACTCCATCTAGTGACGGCGTCACACATCTCAAGACGGCGTCAGCCTGCACCGACTCAAACGCAGATCTAGAAGATTCATTTTATGACGGCGTCACGACTAAAACGCAGCGATTTTCTTATATATACAAACCCGAAATTAGGGTTTTCAGTGTGTAACTTTAGAATAAAAATAGGGTACGAACCCTAGTTTGTTTGGCAGCTTTAGGAGACGATTTTAGGGCTTAAAAACCCTTTTGTAACTCTTCCAATTCATGTTTTAATCAAGTAAGATTTACTTTATCATTCAATATGTCTATGTGTTGTTTGATTTATTGTTCTTGCTTTCTTTATAACATGCTAGGCTAAACCCTCTTTTGTATTTACTTATGATTACATGAAACTTAGATTGTAGATCCTTTTGATGTTGCTTCTTGTGATGGATGTGCACGTTAGGCTTTAGAAAACCAGCGGTCTGTTTATAATTGCTGTTGATATGTCTAGGGAAACGTGATTATGTAGAAAGGATACCAGCGGTAACAGTCTTCATACTACCTTACCCTTATTCTGGTTGATCCCTCTTAGGTTATTTCACATGCATTCAATACGTATCATAGGGGCCTTGTAATAGTCTTCATACTACCTTACTTGTGCGTTGCTCTAAGAGCGTATTGCGTAGGTGGCGTTTTCGTGTAATTTGTCCATACTTTAGGAAATACCTACACAGATCATCATAAGTGTGACAAGGCAACAGATCTAGGAGAAGCAATCTGAGGAGTAGTGCATGATTAGGTAAATACATCTTTTATCTCATTGTTATCACCAGTAGTTTAGATTATTATTTAGTTTAATTAGCTAAAACCAAACCACTCTCTCCAATATATGATTTTACCTGCTTTCATAAAATATAAAAATACAAAAAGAATCTTCCTTCAACCCTTAGAATTCTGTTAGACCGTGATCAAGCCTTCCCAACCTATTCCCTGAGTGAACGATAAGCAACCCCGAGTCTTGCCCATACTACACTACAACGATTAGGTGCACTGCCTAGGGAGTTGTAAAACTTCTCGTGTAGAAGTCCTACGACAACCGCACATCAAGTTTTTGGCGCCATTGCCGGAGAATAGTTAGGTTTTGATCATAGTTTAGCTTAGTTCTACTTGCTTGAATCCTTTCAAGTAAGATTTAATTCCCGCACATTAGCTTTCTTGTAGTCTATCTTTTCTTCGTGTTAATTGTTTCGTAACTCATTCTCGTCAACCACCATGGGAGACGAGAATCCTATCCGTACTCTAGGAGATTACTCCAAACCTAGCCACGAGGGCTATAGGAATACCATCGAGCTCCCCGTAGGGAACAACGTGGTACCTCTTCGATCCGACACCATCCGGTTGGTGCAAAACGGATGCTCATTCCATGGACTTCGGTCCGAGGATCCAAACCAACACCTCAAGGACTTTCTTAAACTTGTGGACTCACTTGACCTTGATGGTGAAAACAGGGAAAGAACGCGCCTGTGTTTATTTCAATTTTCCCTACGCGATCAAGCTAGCAATTGGCTTGAACATCTCCCAGCAGGATCCATCTCCACATGGAAGGATCTTACTACCCGATTCCTTGCTCAATTCTTTCCACCGGGAAGGACAGCAAAACTCCGCAATGATATCCTGATGTTCCAACAACATCATGGAGAATCTCTATCTGAAGCATGGACTCATTTCAAGGACTTACTCCAAAAAGTCCCTCATTTTTCTACGATCGTTGGCTTCAAATCCAAATTTTCTACGATCATGTCTCTTTCCATCTTAAGTGCGAAATCGACCACGCCGTCGGTGGCAAACTCCGCAACAAGAGCACCGACGAATCCTGGGAAATCATTGAGAACCTCACACTCTACGACCATGAAGGCTGGGATGAAACAAATGACTTCGTCAAACCGGTCAAGGCCATTTTTGCGCCCCATGGCGCTCCGAAAACACCTAACCGGAGACTTCTCGAGCTCGAAGACCAGATCAACTTCTTACTAAAAGGGTCGCGACCGACACCCACATTGAGCTCAACACATGCCCCTCAAGCCTACGTTAAGGCTGCCTATCCGAATTCCCACCCGCAAAATGAACCACCAAATCTGAACGCTTTCGCTTTTCATGAACGTACAGGTCTGAGCCCTCAACCACAAGCGTTAGGAACCACCTTTGAAGCTCAAGTAAGAGACTACATGGCTGCACACACCGAAAGAATGGAAAGATTCGAGAACAGCATTTTCAAGCAACGCGAGGAGATCAACGGTAGAATGACTGAAATGTTTGGACTTCTTAAAGAACTCACGACCAGCAGAGCCCCTGAGAAGGTATTAATAAGAGAAGAAGACAAATTTCCCGTCACCAAGAACGTGAATTCTATCTCTCTAGCAGATAAAGATGAAGAAAGGAGTGACGAGATAAAGGAGACACCGGACAACACCGAAAAGCCCCCAAACTTGAAATGGAAACACCGCCAAAGGAGGTCAAAACAAAGGATGAAGCTAAAAACAGGCCCAAAAATAGATCAATCAAAACACCTTAGAATGAGGAAGTAGTGAAAGCACCCGGTTCTCTGCCTATCGCATACTACCTAAAACATAAGATCAATGAGAAGCTTATCAAGGGATTAGTTGACAACAACCGATTCAATAATTCTTTGTCAGGAACTAGAGTTGGAAAGAAGAAGAAGAAGGCTTATAAAGTACTACCTGGGGGTCTGTTTATGATGCAATTCTCAAGAAAAAGATAACAAAGAAGGAGGACGTCGCAGGAAATTTCAAAATACCTTGCATCATAGGAGGACTGAAGCATGTAAATGCCCTCGTCGATCAAGGATCCGATGTGAACGTCATGCCTTACTCTACTTATGAGAAACTCACCAACGAGAGGCCTGTCGAGACCGACATTAGACTCTCGTTAGCCAGCCACTCATATATCTATCCCTTAGGAATAGCTAAAAACGTGTTGGTAGAGGTTGCCGAGCACGTATACCCCGCGGACTTCGTAATTATGGACACAAAAGAGAATGAAAAGAGGCCTTTCATTCTTAGAACTTCATTCTTAATGACGGCAAAGGCCTCAATAAAGTTTGACACATGCACCATAACTCTACGGTCAGGAAAAAGTAAGATAAGTTTCAGTAGGATAACTGAACCCTTCTCTCATGTTGAAAAAGGAATCAAGAACGACATAGAACCCATAGCTCCCACTATGACTGTGAATAAGCTCGTCCTAGAATGGGAGGAAAGGATAAGACTCCATCAAGAAAATGAGATGGAATATAATCAATGGAGAAGCAAGAATTTTAAAGATGAGCACCCTGCTCTTATTGGAGAAGAAGAAGGAATGGAAGATGAAGGAAAAGTCACGTAAGGACATGTGACTTCGAGTCTAGCTATGAGACTCGTTAATAAAGAAAAGCGCTTCTTGGGTGGCAACCCAATTTACTTTTCCCGCATATTAGGAGTGTCATGTGTGTTTTAATTCTTTTACATTTGTTTTATTATGTTTGAATTATCTTGTAATCATGCTTTGTTTTGTTTTTAACTTCGTCTTAATTTCAATCAAAGGTATTTTGCAAACGATAAGTGTAGGGGAATATTTGGTTTTTAGAACCAAAAATTCAAGCATGTTAAATGAATTGTTTAGATTAATTCGCGTCAGTATCGAGTCATATGATTGAATTATGAAATCTCAGGTTTTATGCAGCCATTTATACAAGAACTAACTTATAAATCAAGTGCAGGAAAGTTTTCATCAAGAAAAAAAATCCGTTTTCACAGACGGTGGAGACGGCGTCACGATTAACAAGTGATGCCGTCACCACGACACCTGCGACGGGGTCACAAACAACCCCGACGGCGTCAAACGCCCAGGTCTAGAAAACTTAGAATTTTATATTATTTTTGAAAATAAAACTTGCATAACATTTAATACATGTATTCTTCTGTATAGACCTGCAAAGCCTGAGGAATTTAAAAAGGGTATTTGACCAACATATGTGTTGGGGAATTTATCCGGTTTTTAAGCCAAATTAATAACAGTTAAATGAATTTTTTAGATTTTTTTTGCGTCTATGTTTGAATTGTTAAATCTCAGGTTTTATGCAGCCATTTGTACAGGTATTAGCTTATGGAATCAAGTGCAGGAAATTTTTCATCAAAAACAAAAATTTCGTTTTCACATACTATGGAGACGGCGTCACGATTTACATGCGACGCTGTCACCATGACACCTGTGACAGGGTCGCAAAAACCCTGACGGCGTCAAACGCCCAGGTCCAGAAAAACTTAATGTTTATAAATATTTTTAAAAATTAAAATTTGATAAACATTCTTATATATGTATTCTTCTGTTATAAACCTGCAAAAACCTAATGAGTTTAACAATTCTCTCATCCTATCTTTACTGCTTTATCAAGTCGAACCCTAAATTCATATTGTATATTTGTCTATCGCACATTTTATGCTTGGTATAGTTGTCTTTGTCTTTGATTACAGGTTATATTGATGTGTAGAAGTTGGAAGTTCTTGGAAGTTTAATTGGATGATTATCGGAGGACGATTTAACCGCGTTATAGCTTGTTTCTTCTCCATTATTAGCAAAAACCAGGGGTAGTACTAGTTTCTTTTACTTGTTTTTACCTTTTTTCGTTTCAAAGGTACTTTTATAGAACTTTTAGGGACAATGATCAAAACTTAAGTGTATGGGGGGAAATAAGCATTAGAAACTATTCTCTTTCATCTGTCATTTGCTTTGTCCTTAAAAATATGGGTAATATATCGAAACATAGCATAAAAGGGTGATTTTTACCAAATTTTTTTTACGACACATACCAACAAAAACCGAGTATTACTAGCGTCCCATGGATAGTAATTTATATGACTAGCACAATAACCCTTAAAATTCAACCCCAAAAATGTGAGGTTCGCCTTTAGATCTTTAGGAATTCGGGTACCTATCGTCGGTAACCCAAGATAATTTTATCTTTACCCAGTTCGAGTTGAGGTTGATCTGCAGGTGTGCATGTCTATTCTGTCGTTACGGCCATGTATGCATTGCCTTGTCGCTTTTTCTGGAATGTCTGGTGTTAGTAAAATTCATATGAGTGTACCAGTAGTATATTAAATTCTAGAACTTGTTTTAGTGATGCATCCTGAGACCGCACCGTAAGTATTAGGATTTGCTTGATAAGAGGCATTAGGAATAACCTATGTTTTAAACTTGTAATTGTTATTATGGTCACATCGATCATATAACTATCCCACACCATTGCCATGAACTCATTTTTTATGCAGGATACCCTAGTACAACCCTCCGAGCCTATCCTTTTTCACGGTTCTCGTAATTTTCTGGTGGATTCTAGATTATTAATGAAGAGCATTGTCACCCTTAAACCAATCGTTACACCCGAAAAGCCTTAGCCTACCCCGTATGTACTCATTTTTAGTACATTATTATTTTAACCCAAGTTAATTATTGAGTACACGGTTGCTAAGTTCTTATCCTTGTAAATACAGTTTTGGGACGATTGGGATTCATGGTAGTATTTATTTCGCGGAAGAATGGGGAAGAAAAGTTAAGTCAATACCCCCATATGTTTGTCAAATGATCTCCATGTTATTTTGATCCACCTCAAATTGGGTCATTAGTTAGATTGTATATATCGAGCATGTAAAAGCTTAAGTGTAGGGGTACATGTTATAAATCCCCTTGTTATATTATGTTATTCAAAAAAAAGAAAAAAAAAGATTGATGTAGAGTTTTATAGAGTTTGTATATCTTCGTTCGAGTCTTGGCTTAGCAACCAAACCAGCGTGTATTCGTGTAAATAATTAGCTAACCTTTCCAATCCAAATTCACCAAAGTCACCACCCAAATGTATCTCATCCATTTCCGTTTCCCTTATATGTTATCTTACACCTACACCCCACAACCCTTTAAAAGTCCTCTTAGATAGTAATGAATAATACTTGAACCTAGCGGTGGAGGTTTGATCCTTTAACAAGCCTATGGTAATTTATATGCTACGACAAGTATTGAGTGTTGATTTTTCCGTTTCCCCCATATGTTATAATTCATTATACACCCAAGAGAAAGAGAGAATCCCAAACACTTATATGAGGTGCTAGTATGTATTTTCCGTGCTTTTAATTACGAGGTCTAGAAGGCTGTGTCGTAGAATACTTTTAAAGAGTAGGTAAAATGACCCCTTATATTGTTATTGTCTAGATAGACAAGCCCATTTGCTTGAGGACAAGCAAATCCCAAGTGTAGGGGTATTTGATGAGGTGTCATTTTATACACTTTTTCGGGGTCGTTTTACCCCCAATATCATGTATTTATGCCCAAAATAGGTACTTAATCATTCATTTTCAGGTATTTCTCATTTGGATGACATTTGGATGAATTACACATGACTTAGGCTCATTTGAAGAAGAAACGGACGAGACTACGAACCAACACCAAGACTCTTGAAGATTTGTGATCACAGAGCCTGGAGACGGCGTCACACATCATATACGACGCCGTCACACTTCATCTAGTGACGGAGTCACACATCTCACGAAGGCGTCAGCCCGCACCGACTCAAACGCATATCTAGAAGATTTATTTTATGATGGCGTCATGACTAAAACGCGAAGCCGTCGCAGCGATTTTCTTATATATACAAACCCGAAATTAGGGTTTTCAGTGTGTAACTTTAGAATAAAAATAGGGTACGAAACCTAGTTCGTTTGGCAGCTTTAGAAAACGATTTTAGGGCTTAAAAACCCTATTGTAACTCTTCCAATTCATGTTTTAATCAAGTAAGATTTACTTTATCATTTAATATGTCCATGTGTTGTTTGATTTATTGTCTTTGCTTTCTTTATATCATGCTAGGCGAAACCCTATCTTGTATTTACTTATGATTGCATGAAACTTAGATTGTAGATCCTTTTGATGTTGCTTCTTGTGATGGATGTGCACGTTAGGCTTTAGAAGACCAGCAATCTGTCTATAGTTGCTGTCGATATGTCTAGGGAAACGTGATTGTGTAGAAAGGATACCAGTGGTAACAGTCTTCATACTATCTTACCCTGATTCTGGTTGATCTCTCATAGGTTATTTCACATGCATTCAATATGTATCATAGGGGCCTTGTAATAGTCTTCATACTACTTTACTTGTGCGTTGCCCTAAGAGCGTATTGCGTAGGTGGCGTTTTCGTGTAATTTGTCCATACTTTAGGAAATACCTACACAGATCATCATAAGTGTGACAAGGCAACAGATCTAGGAGAAACAATCTGAGGAGTAGTGCATGATTAGGTAAATACATCTATTTATCATAAAGTTATCACTAGTAGTTTAGATTATTATTTAGTTTAATTAGCTAAAATCAAACCAATCCCTCCAATACATATTTTACCTGCTTTCATAAAATACAAAAATACAAAAACACAAAAAGAATCCTCCTTCAACCCTTAGAATTCTGATAGACCGTGATCAAGCCTTCCCAACCTATTCCCTGAGTGAACGATAAGCAACCCCGAGTCTTGCCCATACTACACTACAACGATTAGGTGCACTGCCTAGGGAGTTGTAAAACTTCTCGTGTAGAAGTCCTACGACAACCGCACATGATCTACAACAATTTTTACATGTCTGAATCCCCATGGAGTTTGAACTCACTGTCACATAAACTCAAACCAGATAAAACTTTTCTTTTTTAAGAGGTTGACATAACCACTTCAAAGTTGTTTACACTTAGCAAAAAATGAATATAGGTTATATATTTCCAGATAACATATATTTATAAAAATTAATAATATTTAGTTTTAATGAATGAAAAATAATTGGTTTAAAAAAATAAAAAATATAATATAAATAATAAAAATGTAAGTTAAATGCATATTATTGAAAATAGTGTTTGTTAGTATAAGTTGTTGTAACAAAGCCCATCCCATGTACTACTAACCAAGGTTTTCAAAATCGGGAACTTACTTACGATCGTTTTCGTCTTTGCAAAATCAAGATCGAAGATCGGTAGGGATCTTAAGATCCTATAATATTGCCTTTATTTCATTTCTCTTAGCAAGTAACCCGATCACTCAATAGACTCAACCCGATAATCCGAAACCCGATAGACCCGATTCCTTATAAGGACGGGTTGTGAGTTAGCATTTGTTTTTTCAAACCTCCATAGACCCGACCCGATAAGTCTCAAAACCTGACGGATAACCCGATTGACAATTTGACACCCCTGGATACCAATTGGGACTAGGCTACAAATTGGGCCCAATTATAGATAAGTTGTGGTAATAGAGCCCATCTAATGTACAAAGTATAAACAATCAAACATGAAACATATAATATAGTACAAGCATGATAGCCCGCACGTTGCAGCGGGGCTTTATTTTTTTTATGAATCGATTACATAAGTGAAGTTTCACTTTAAACATTATTAACCTCAAAATACGAAATACCTTGCCAATTCCCTTCTTTGCTAGCTAGTCTTGTTTGAGTTGTAGTACCCAAACAATGCCAAACAATGCCTGGTATACAGATTCTTTGTTTTTCATCTCCATATTAGATGACGCCTTTTCAACCTGTACAGTTTCAATTTGACAAAACTAAAGTCAACCTTTGGCTTCCAAAAGTCAAAACTTAAAAGCAATAAGAATCAAAAGGAAGAATATGCAAACCTTTTTCTTTGTGTCAGGATCTACTAAAGGTAATTCGGCCTTTGATATAGGTAAATCTTTAAGAGTATATAAAAAGAATTGTTCCCACGATGTTAGCAATAATAACCCTTGCCCTTCTTTCCCTTTACATCCGGTTCTTCCAACTCAATAAATGTAATGAGCTTTATCAGCCGGAAGCCCAACCTGCATTTACGGGTCAAATGAGTTAAAGTCTAAACGGGAAATATCTTTTAACGTAGACTTTTTTTGATGAATATACTGATCTAGACCCTGAAATTGCAAAATATTTTGCTGCTGTTTTTTTGCAGCCTTGTAGGCCAAAACCCCTTGATACTATATCACCCCTTGCTCCTATATATGTGAGTGTGCATCACATAGTGAAAACAAAGACCCCTTTTTATGTAGCTTAGCTGCTGATTGCAGGCCAAAAATGCAGAAAACAAACACCCTTTTGCTGATATATCTGTTAACAGCGGGCAAAAAACAAACACCCCTTTGCTGCCCCTGCAAACGGCATCAAGTTGATATTTTGTTTCTTAGAAGCACCCGTCGAATGAGAGTTGGATGCACATTCGCCCAATAACTTTCTCTTAACAGATTTTCTTTTAGTCTTCATTGTTAATATATTTGAATAAAACTTTTCGGCATATATTAAAGGGCATAAATCTATAGCAATTTCTAAGTGGCCAATGGTAAGTGGCTAATGTATATTTGGCAACTGTAGTTGGAGG
>BQNB010145009.1:0-16775 GCA_026074375.1 Tanacetum coccineum
TTCATCATTACGTCTTGAATGATATGGAATTGATGGTTTTGGGTTAGGCATTAGAGCACTAACGGGATCAACAACGGGCTTAGTATTTGGTATTTGGGATTGAACATTACAACCGGAGGTTGGACGTCTTTGGTACTTCCGTTATTAGTAGGAGGTACCGTGTCCTTTGTTACCTCGGTTTCAAGTTCCACTACTTTAGGAGGAGAAGTAGTAGTAGGAATCGTGGGTCCTTGATAAACACCACCACTTCGGGTGGTAATACCTTTCAAATCTACCTCCGGGTTAGTAATGGTATTACTAGGGAGTGTCCTTGAACCTGAAGTAGAAGCGGTATTGGAATTCACAAACTTGGAAAGCATGTCCGTTAAATTGGTCATTTGATTTTGCAAATTTTGGTTCTGATTCTGCATATTTCTCATTACTGCATCATTAGCTTTGACATAATTTTGAAAATCATCCTTCGACACACCTTGTGTTTGCAGAGCTGGAGCTTGGTAAGGTTGAGTTTGGTGAACCGAGGGTTGATTAATCGGAGTTCGATAAATTTGGCTTTGGTTAACCTGGGGTTGGTAGGTGGAAGCTTGGTTGTAATTATTTCCCCGGTTTTTATTGTAACAGTTTTGGTTATTTCCTTGGTTGTTTTGATTTTTTTGACCGGGAGGTCGAATTTAATTAGCAATTGGGGCTCGGTAACCGGAATTTCCTTGATTGAAATTAGTTGCTGCTGCTTGGGAAACATACTCTTGAATATTGTCACGATAAACGTTGCCATCGGTGGCGGGACAATTTCGGTAAGAATGAGTACCACCACAAGTAACACAACTTTCCTCGACTGCTTTTACGGGAGCGGGAGCTTAGGATTGGTTTTTCTTATCGAGAAGTAAAGTTTTCACCATATCTTTAAGTTCGGCAACATCGGGAGAAATACCGAGGGTGGAAGAGCTCGATCTCACTTTGGCAACAACCGGTTTGTTACGTGAATTACGAACTTTAGATTGGCTCTCGATGATTCTTAGGCAATCTCGGGGCATTTTATCCAAAAAATTACCACCCGCGGCGGAATTCAACGAATCTTGATCATTAGAGTTCAAAGCATTATAGAAAGTATCAAGTTGATGTAACTCTGAAAATCCATAATGTGGGCATGCCCGAAAGAGATCATTGAATCGGTCCCATGTCTCTATTACAAAACTTGAAGTTTTTTCTGATTCATATATTCTTTTGTTGTAATATATTTTGTGTGATTTTCAATTTTCGTAAAAGATAGTTGGTTTTAGAGTTATGAGTAAGGGGAAGAAGAATTTAGATTGATATGAAGATTGATTCGCTAAAATCATATAGAAAAACTCATATATCCTCTAGGTGTAGAAAAATAACCCCACGTCTCTCCGCAATTCGAATAAAAAGGGAGGTTCGTTAGTGTCTACGACCAATCCTTCACCACGTCGGTCCCCACCCCCCCGGCACCATACCCCCCTCCGAGGGATACATCCTTCGGCGACCGCGCGAATCAAGCATAAGCACTCGCTGCTCCCCGCATCCCGCCTGCTACCGTCAGGGCCGCCGCAGTTGACGGTCGGCGCACACCCTTCATCGCTAGAAGTGATCTTGTTGATTTGCTATCATAACGGATGTGAGCATGAGGGTCATTCTTTGTCATCGCTCGAAAAATTGTTTTTTGACTCGAGGCGTAAGCATATCCCGTAGCTTTAGCTCAAAGTTGTCCGACGGAGATCTCTGAACAACGATGGCATCCTCGTAACCACGGTGGGTGCTTTCGAGCAAAATTGAGCCTTTAGTTACGATTACTCATCCATCGTCACTATGGGAGGAGTTGATTTTCAATTGGTTCACAAGAATAAAATGGTTCACAACAAATTCGCGGTTGGACTTGTTGTTATGTTGAAGTTAGTTTACGAGATGAGAACGATTGGGCGCATGCACTAAAATGTAAAAAGAAAATTTATAATAATTTTTTTTGGTTTTTTCAACAACGTATTCACAGTATATTTTAATACGAACAATGAGATAAGATACTTAAACCTAATAATCAACTCGCTTCTCGGTAACTCTCTAAAAGAAAAACGCACAAAGAAGTTTGGTTTACTTTTTAAAGGTGAGCCGTTACCTCGCGAGAGTCACAAAAGGTAAGTTTTTATCTTTGGTTCGGGAAATTTTAATGGCTAATACTTCAGTTGAAAGTATTATTATGTTGGTGTTTTTACCAATTGGTAAAAAATTAAATTTCTTTTTATGGATATGTTTTTTTTTTTTTTGGTAATATTATATACTATATAAGGAAAATTTTTTTTATTTTTTTTATAAGAAAATAAACAAAATAACTTCACTCGGAAGGATTCTCAAACACAAATTGTCAAACGGCTTCAACAATCGTAAGCAATCATCCCCGGCAGCGGCGCCAAAAACTGACAATCTCTTGATCAACCTTTTAAAAAATATATATATAAATAAATATATAATACTTATAAATATATAAATATAAGGATAAGAATCAAAAAATCTCAATTGTAGTAAACCAGGAGTATGATTCCCGGGTCGTTATCCCTAACGAGGATTGCAATTGAAAGTCGAGAGTCGTTTTGAGAATCGATGCTTGAATGGAACAAGATTATGATTGGTTATCTAAAACTATGGGAAAAATTCAAGCAACACAACTTAAAAACAATTATAGGTAAGACCAAATTATTAACTAAAACACATAACGGGAAATCCTAAACGGGACCTAAAACCCTAAATTATCAAATTAAGTCTAAATGATTCTTTTTAGTTTTTTTTTTTAAAAGTCATAATTAAGTAATAAAAGCTTTAGAACAAAGAAAACAGACTAAAAACGAAGGTGAATTGGGGCTTGAAACATTTAAAAAAAGGTGAAACGGGATTCAATCCGCTTCTTTAAAAAACAAAATTTTGCAATTTTATCCCTACGATATCACATTAATTTTCCTAGGTTCTAAATGTTAAAAGAAAATTTTCTAAAAAAGAATTATATTTTTTTACTTTTTTATGAATTAAAAACGATTTTAATGAAATTAAATGTTTAAAAATACTAAACTATTTATAAACATTCTGAAAAAAATAGCAAAAGTAGCTTGAACAATGAGGGATCTAATAAAAATAAGCTTGTGAAAACAGCTTATTAAATAAGCAGTGAAATAAGCCGAAAACGGCTTATTAACTAAAAAGCCTAAAACTACTATAAAGAATAAATTGTAACAATCGTCAATTTTTGGAACATATTTAAATAATAAATTATAATTATTATTACATGTTTGTCGTTTATAAAATTTATTTATTTTATTTTTTAAGGCTGACTTTTCAAAAACGACCAGCTAAATACGTTTTCATTATTTCGGTCTCTAAAGCAATTTGATGGAAAACGACATTCCTGACAACTTTTCAGTTTTGACGTAACCCGAAAACTGTCAGAATATAGTGGACTGAATGCCCTCGTTAAGATTTAAAACCAGAAATAATTAAATTATATTTAATTAACACTTTTTATTAAATAAAAATATTTAATAAATTAGTCATCATTTTATTCAAAAACGTTTGTTGATAACGCAAATATACGGGTTAAAAATTTATTTCTATTTTTACTTTCGGACGAGACATAATCGGGTTACCAAATAAATAACGGATATTTTTATACAATGTATATAAAATATTTATGAAAATACTATCAAGTATATTACTATTTTTATCAGAAAAATGATTTGGTAAACTATGGCGCATGTTTCGTGTATTGAATCGGACCGTTAAACTATGTCCAACAGAGTCTGGAACCAATATTTATGAAAGTTACTCAAATGTTACATTTTGGCCCGTGGAAATATTTACAAAGTAAACCCAACTTATTGGGACTTGCCTATATGTTTTATAACTTTTATATATTATATATTTATAATTATATAATATATATTATAAATATTTATATTATATATATATATATATATAAATATATAAAATTTATTTTATTTTCTTAATTCATTTTCATTTCATATATATTAGATATTAAATCACACACATGCTCCTCTCCCTCTCCCCCATATTTTCTTCGGCAAGCCACAAAACCCTTCTTCCGCCGTGCCCACCACGTCGCCGCGCGCGGGAAAACTTTTCGGCGGAGGTTTTCTGTGATGCTTCAAAAAGCTTACTCGTCCCAGATCTACCCGACCATCTACACCTTATCGCCCACACTCGCGCTTTTACCCCTCCCTCTTTCGGCGTCGACAACCACCACCTCATTCATATCATCATCATACCTCAATCATCATCATTCTTCATACCTCATTCATCATCACACCGAACCCAACATCTCATCATTACAACGAACCACCACATCACCATCGTCACCCCATTGACCACGCACCGCCATCTCCGCCACCACTGCTGTACACCACAAAGGGTGCGTCGGGTTCGGGTCAGACCCGACAAGGGTGCGTTTGGTTTTTATAACAGCCCCGGGTGTGTTTGGCTGTGTACATAACCAACAAGGGTGTGTTTGGTAAATTGTAACAGCCACGAGGGGCGTTTGTTTGTTTTGCACCATAAAGAGTGCGTTGGGTTTTCAACCCGACTAGGGTGCGTTGGGTTTGTAGTTTCAACCGACAAGGGTGCGTTTGGATTATAGATTCAGCAGCTAGGCTGCGTTTGGCTTCCATTAGGGTGCGTTTGGCTGTGACAGTCGCCCTAAGGGTGTGTTTGGTTTATGGCAGCCATAAGGGCCGCGTTTGATTGTGGGTTTAACAGCATAAGGGGATGTTTGGTTGGGCAGAAAATACTAAGGGCATGTTTAGGTTTAAGTTATTCAAAGGGTGGTGTTTGGTTTTAGGGATGAACAAACTAAGGGTTATGTTTGGTTTACGAGAGAAAGACACGAAAGGGTGTTTGGTTTGACAGTTAACACCCAAAGGGGGTGTTTGGGTGTGCAGAAAACTGTTAGGGTGCGTTTGGTTTAGCGAAACAACAAGGGTTCGTTTGTTTTAAATAAATCAACAATAAAATCTATCGTAAGATTTTGTAAATACAAAACCGGATTAATTGGTGGTTTAAAATTGGTTAAATAAATATGATATTATTTTGTTTAAGTTTAGACATAATAACATATGTACATATTATATCTAAAACGTGGGCGTTTGAAATATTAAAACATGAATAATTGTAACATATATTGATTTAGGGGAAAACGTTGAGTTTTGCGAAAATGGAAAGCGATTATAAACGGGAAAGTCATGACGAAAATTTATATAATTTTCTATATTTATAATTCACTAAAACTCTATTATATTAGAGAACCGATAAAAGGAACTAAGATGTGTTTTAAGATATATTAAATTGTATTATACAATAACCTGGGCAACGAACGGAAACTATACTTTTACAAATGAGACAACAATTTTAGACACGACCTGTCGAGGAAACAAAATATAAACTTATAAAATATTATTTTATATATTTTATAATTGTCAACTAGAAATTAACATCATAACCTTTGTAAAAGCTTTAAAAACATAGTGTACATGATTTGTAACTTTAAAACGTACGATTACTTTTCTGCTAAGAACTTATTTATTTGTTTAAGTGGTGATTTTCTAAAAACGTGTCGAACTATTTTGTTAAATTATATTTATCACATTCTTTATATAATACTTGTAAAGTATTATATACTTCGATTTATTCATTTAAATACTGGTCTTCATTATATAATTCAACATATGAATCATATAATTGTTTCTTTTTCATATGTAATATATACGGAATATGTTACACGCTATGCGTTTGCTTTTCGATTTATTTTATTTAACCAACCACCAAAACTATTACAACTTTAAATCTAAATCTTTATCAACGTGTCGCGTTGATGTAACCATTCATCGAGAAACCCAAACGCATCATCCTAGGCTAGTAGGTCTTAGCCGTTAAGTTTAACCGCAACTTCTTGATCAAGCCGCTTCGTCTTCCGTTCGTGTTGTGCATATTAAATGCCTATTCTGCAAATCGTTCTTCATCATCAATGTGAGTTTATAGCCCCTCTTTCACTTGTTTTACAATTGCTTTACAAATCTCTTTTTGGGGTGAGAATACGTGCTCGTTTTATTACATAAACTTATGGATTCTATACAAGCGTTACAAATTATTTCACTAAAGCTTGATTTGTTACATCCATGATTTGAAGATCGTGAATACTATATTTGAAACCATGAATTTTAGACAATTGGTTTTACTACGGACACAGTTTTTATCAAATGATGTATGCTAGCCCAATTACTGCCTGAAATATTATTGCTAAGTTACCTTATTTGGTCCGGTGAATCCCTATTTATCATGAACCGTTAATTGCTATTTAGTGAGCGCGAGGTTTGTGGATAGATTCTACTCGGGACGACAATTCCCCACCTTTTCCTTGGTCACTATTGATAAAGGTGCATTTAACATTGAGAGGTGTCCGGGTGTTGGCAAGCATCCTATATTCCGATTGGGGCAAAAATCTAGTTAAGGCTTCGGTGTCATGAGCTAAATCTAGTTAAGGCTTCGGTGTCATGAGCTTAGTGCAATAATACCTGTTATATATTTAGACTTGGTGAATGTGTTTCCCTTGTCTACCTTACTTGTTTTGGACTTCGGAATACGTACTTAGTCCACCATTACTTCGATCTTGTGGTCCACTACTGAACATTACTAGATTTATTAAATCACTACTTGGATTTCGGATGGATTTCGGAAATAACACTTTTAAATGTTGTAACGCTACTTTTCTTCTGAAATATTTCTTAAATTATTTCAATACTGCTTTTTACTTAAACCTATGAATTCACCAACATTATTGTTGACGTTTTAGCATGTATTTTCAGGTTACTATTTTGCTAGTGGAGCATTGGGAGCATTCGAGTCGCGCGGATATATATTTTTGAAGGCTTAATAACTTGAGTACTATTTGACAAACGTTTTGACAATGTTTTCTAATACATTATAAATGGAACCTATTTAACTCTGACATTTTTATTAAATTAAATGTGACATTTTATTAAACGTCTCTTTTGAGGTCGTTTTCTGTGACTTGTACTTTGTGCCTTAAAGTCGCACCCCAATGTTACTATTCCGCTGCCGTCCGATTTTGGGGGTGTGACAGATTGGTATCAGAGCACTGGTTGTAGAGAACTAGGTCGTTTTCAAAACCTAGACTATAACCGTTTTTCGAAAACTTTTAAGAATCTTTCACCATTGTTCGATATTCGCACGCGTTTGCTCCCAGGTAACTTATAAGCTCTCTTTTGTATATCTGTTACTATTTATATGGATAACGAGTATTTAATACTTGCTTATGATTTCGCTCTCTTACGTCTATCCTATGACGCCTTACTATTTACCTTATATTAGTCAGTTATATGAATATTGATCACTCCGATTATCCAGTGCTTTCTGTTTTCTTAGTTACTCCCTCGAACACCAATGCCGATTATTTTACCATTCCACTTTGAGTTGGAACATTCTTCCTATGCTTTTGATCGTATATGTTGTTTCGTAATCTATTGTTTTGATATTGTGTTTTGTGCTGGCGATACTTAAGTAGGATGATTTATAATCGTCTTATTGAAATGAATTGGGACGCTTCTTCGTTTGAATAAGGAAATTATAAACCACCGAACCATAAGTTTATAAATTCTTACTTACAAGGATTGGGACGCCTCTTTTTGTAAGTAACAAATTATAAATGAGTGGGCTTATGTGTATCCGACATAGCGTGTGTTCGTCCGTATGAATCATTCCTTGGGCTATGAATTTCGTTCAACTCGTGTTTTGTTATATGGATTTCTCCAAATGTGTATCGGTCTCCGCGAACTTGATAATCTACTAGTAATAAATCATTAACCGCTTTCAAGAATTTACGACTTGTTAAATTCTTCGTTCTAATGGCTTCTCATGACATTTGATTCATTCGCTCATATTAATTGCATATATTCTATGCTTTCACTTTTGTTCACTCAAATTTTTGTTGGAACCTCGACGATGACCTAGGTATACCCACTCATCTAATCACTAGTAAACCAAGGACGAATAAAACAAATTGAGCACCGGGACGACGCTCTCTTAAGGTGGGTAGACTGTAACAACTGTCAATTTTCGGAACACATTTAAATAATAAATTACATTTATTATTACATGTTTGTCGTTTATAAAATTTATTTTTAAGCTGACTTATCAAAACAACCCACTAGATCACGTTTTCATTATTCGGACTCTAAAGCAATTTGATATAAAACGACATTCCTGACAACTTTTTAGTTTTGACCGAGACCCAGAAACAGTCAGAAGGTGACTGAAATGCCCTCGCAAGATTTTAGAAACACAAAAATAATTAAATTATATTTAATTATCACGTTTTATTAAATAAAAATATTTAATAAAATACTTAACAATTTAATTAAAAGCGTTTGTTGATAACGCTATATGGAACCGGTCTTAGTCTTTTTACCTTTTATTTTATAATGACACAGCCAACCTTATTTAGCCTCTTAAATAAAAACGTTGTGCATACACTTTATGAAAACACACTCCAGCGCAGCTGGAGTGGGGGCAACCCATGTGTTTTCACCCGTGAGGTCTCGAGTTCGAGCCAGGCTATGCCTGGTTTTGGCCATTGCTACGTCAGCGCCACGTGGTTGACACATGGCTGCCATGTGGCTGACACGTGGCATGTGGGTCCCACTTCTGCCACGGGCGGCGGCTGTCCAATCACAGCCGGCCACGTGGCAGCTACTGACATGTCAGAATTGCAGGTTCAGGTAAGAGGTTTAGATTTCGCAGGTCCGAGGTGGCAGGGTTTGCAGGGCGCCCGACCAATGAGGAGGCGACATGTGGCAATAATGATGAGGTATAAAACGCATGATCCAAGGTAATGATTGGTAGGTAGATTGATGGATCCGAGGCTTCTAGAAGGACGTGTCTCAGCCAATGATTGGCTAAAAATCGAATATTTTTGCTGGCAAAAGACGCATATGCGTAAAATGACCAAATTGCCCTCACCTCACTTGGGCTATTTAAAGGGATTCATTTCCAACCATTGGAGTCATTAGTTTTAGGATTTATTTTTCATATAGTAGGAGTAGTGTAGTTTTAGCTTATTGTCTTAGTTTTAGCTTATTTTGTAAAGGCTTTTAGCTTATTGTCTCAACTTATTGTATTGGCTTATTTTATTAATGAAGATGGTTTTCAAGGTTAGTATCACTTAAACTTATTTCTTTTTCTAATCCTCAAATATTTTCCCTTTTTTTAGCTTATTCCTAAATTAATATTATTGCTTATTTGTGGCTTATTGAGAAATAGCTTTTAAATATCAGATAAGATCTTATGGCTTATTCGGTTTAGCTCATTTCCTATATTTAGATTTTAAGTTTTCGAATAAGTTTTCCCTTTTGCTTAGCTTATTTTTTCGGTTAAACTTTTCTTTTTAAACCATTCGACCAAGCTTTTCATAGCTTATTTCAAGTAGCTTATTTTCCAAGTTTGTTTTTTTATCATTTGTTTTAGCTTAAAGTTTATAGCTTTTTATTCTAGATTATTGTTTTAGATCCAATCTTTAAATATACCCAATTTGCGTTTACTTTTCAAAGAGAACACCTTAGCTTTGGGTGGATTTGGATCTATTGTTTTTGGCTTATTTTCTAGCTTAAAGTTTGTAGCTTTTTTATAGTAGCTTATTGGTTAGATCTAATCCTTAAATATATCCGATCCGCGTTCACTTTTCGAAGAGAACATTTTAGTTTCGGGTGGATTTAGATCTAAAGTTTTCATTTTTAATAACTTACAGTATAATCTCTAGCTTATAATTAATAAATTGTTCATTATAAACTTTGATTGTGTTTTAATGTTGATGAAAATGGTTCTACATCTAAGGCGAGGAGCTTAAAGGTTTAATAAGCTAGTTTAATTTCTTAAGTTTAGAGCTTTTATAGATTTTACAAGCTTTTTAGTATACAAAGCTTATAACTTTATCAACTAATTAGTTTAATAAAATCTAAATTAGAAATAAACTTAAGTGTTTTATTTAGTTTATTAAATCGGGTGGTTATTTCGTTTTCGTTGCACCGATCGGTTCTACTTTCTTTCCTATTTCAATATTTAGTACTTTTTAGCTTAGTTAGATTAATATGTTTATTTAGTTGTTGCTATGATTAGTGAGTAGTTATTATATGCTTGTTAAGTGAGTAGTGATTAATGATTTAAGTGTGAAATTAAAAAGGGATTGTTGATTAATAATTTTCGGATTATTTAGATTTATGTTTTGGTTATTTAAACGAACAAAAGCCGTAAGAGTAATTAGACATTAATCTAGTAATTAATACCAAGATAAAAGATTGTTTTCAAAATAAACCAACGTTGTGAGTAAATAGTTTTTAGACGGGGTACTAATTCATCGATAAAAATTTACCTTCACACTTAATGATCTTTTTGCCTCACTTGACAAGCATATTCGTTTAATATATATTAGATCTATTTGCTTAGTTTAATATTACTTAGTTTTAATATAGCTTATAAATATATTATTAGTATAAAACCAAACCAAAAATATTTGATAATCAAGCATCCAATTAAGAACATAAACGTAAATCTCTATTCATATCTCGCCGTGGATTCGACTCCGGGAGGATAATTATTACTTTTCCTAAAGTAATTCTTATTTCTAACGGGAATATTATTACCGATACCTTCTATGCGAATCAGTTTTTGGCGCCGCTGCCGGGGAGATTTGTACGATTTTTGCGTTGTGTTTCGAGTTAGTGCCTTGAAAATCTTTTCTTTTGAAAGTTTATTTTCGTTTTTTATAAAAATATAATAAAAAAATAAAATAAATATAAATCCAAAAATATTTTCCAATTCTATTTTATTTTCTCTTATATATATAATAAAAATACCAAAAATAATTTTATTTCACTTTTATTATCTTTATAAAAATCCAAAAATATTTTTTGTCTTATTTTCTTTGTCTAAAAATATCGTTTATAGAAATCAAAAAAAAAATTTCTTTTTCATTAACCCTTTTCGAAAATCCAAAAATAGTTATCCTTTAAACTTTTTTCAAAACTCTATTATTAAATAAAAAATAATAATGAAAAATCTTCGTTGTCCTCTCAAGTGTTTAATTCTTATCTTTATCTTCTCATATTGTTTAATTCTTCACAATGTTCGATTCTTCCTTTCATCTCCATGATCCTCGGACCATGGAGGATATTTATCGTCCATCACTCATCGGTAGAGGATCAGGGAACGATCGCTTACCGACACCGTATCCTGAAATAACGATTTTGTATTAAACAATCATATGGTTCAGCTGATTCGAAAAAATTGTCAATTCCATGGATTTGAAGATGAAGATGCAAATGAACACCTAGATAAGTATTTATCTATCACCCAATTCATCAAGAAAAATGAAATTTCTCAAGACATCATCAATCTAAATCTTTTTCCATTTTCTTTAACCAATGAAGCTGAATCTTGGTTTTATACTCTTAAGACTCATTCTATTCATACTTGGGAAGAGATGTTCTCCAAGTTTCTATCAAAATACTATCTGTATTCTAAGGCGTTGCAGCTTAGGAAAGACATTTTAAATTTCTAGCAATTGCCCATGGAGTCAGTATTTGAAGCTCGGGAAAGATTCAAATCTTGTTTACAGAAATTTCCTGACCATAAAATTTTGCTTAATGATCAAATCCTTACATTTTTATCATGGAATCACAATGATTGATCAGGACAAAATCATGGTGGCTGCTGGCGGTAATATCATGCGGAATACTCCTCAAGAAGCATATGATTTAATTGAGAATATGACACAACATCATTATCAGTGGGACTCCGAAGTCCAGTATAACACTACCACTGATATGAGTGCTCATTATTCTAAGACTACTTTTGCATCGATTGAACAAATTGAGGTCCTTGGCAATGACACTGGATACACAATTCAAAGTGTTCAGCATCAACTAGGACCAGGTCATCCTAATACTTTTCACTATACATACTATGATGAAAGTGATGAGGATGAACCTTCAAAAGTGTTAAAAGTTCATAAATCGATTCATCCTTTGAGTGGCAGCCCCACTCCTTCTTCTGATTCTATTATCGCGTCTTCTTCCCCATCTCTTACTCCCCTCAGGAATAGTGATTTTCTCTTGGAAGAGATCGACGCTTTTCTTGCTCTTGATTCGATACCTCATGGAATTGATAATGAAATATTTGATACGGAGGGAGATATTCTTTTGCTTGAAAAATTATTAAATATTGATTCCACAAAAGATCTCCCTCCTCAAGAGCTTAATAATGATTCTGAGGAAGATATCATTTTTCTTGAAAAATTATTAGAGGATGAACCTTCAGAAGCAAAAAAGTCAGAGATCGATCCTCTTATTAGGGAACCATCTGATTCCTTTTTAATGAGGGACACGAAAATCAAATTTAATCCTCTTAAGGATATTGATGACACTGTTCCAATCCCAAGGGTATCTGAGAAACCCTTAGGTTCCCTTGATTTGATTTCAGAAACTTTCGATATGACTATCACAAATCCTTTGTTTGATTTCGATTCTAAATTTACTTTAAATTCAGACAATCCTATATTTGATATTCAGAATGAGGAAAGTGATGAGTCCGAAACGGAGACTATTATGGAAGAGGTGCAAATTTATAGCTCACAAAGTACCGCACAAATCCCACCTCCGTACGAAAAGTTAACTTTTGATTTAACCATGCCTAAACCAATCCTTACCTTCTCATACTTTCGTTATGGCATTTTTGGTTCTTATCGTGTTTTTGACATACTTGGCCCGAAACTATTATTATCATACGATTTTGGCCTCGTCTTTTCTGAAAATTTCTCTATAATTCACTCATTATATTTATTCGATTTGGGAGACGGAAATGAAGTATTTGATCCTGGAATAATCGTTATTGACGTCGACTCAAAATTTTAAAATTTCATTGAAGATCGAATCGTCTTGCCCGTTTGACTTTAATGAAAATTTAATTTTGGGCGAGTCAGTGTCTCGTTAATAAACAAGTGATTCTCGAGAGGGAACCCGTGTTATCTATCTATTTTTATTTTTGAATAAGTGTGATGTAGTATGAGAATGAGTGTAGGGGAGTGTTTCTTTCCATGTTGTGTTTCGTTGGTATCCGTTTTTGCTCGCAGGATTCCTTATGATCGTGAAGACTACCGTGCTTGTTTTCAATCCTCCAACACTCGGTCTCTGAACTATTGCATGATTATATCTAGGGAAATTTTCTATCCTGGTCATATATATATATATATATATATATATATATATATATATATATATATTGTTTCCCATTTCACACTTGAAATTTTTAGCATTTGCCTTTTTCGTTCCTAAGTGTGGGGGTGACACCTGACATTTTTGAACATTGAGGCCAATGTTCAGTTCTAAGTGTGTGGGGGGGGGGGGGGGGATTTCTGTCGAAATGATCATGTCATTTTTGTCTGTGCCCCACGCAACCCTGTTTTGACTAATATATTGTTTTACTTTATTAAAAAAAATTGATATAAAATTATGTAAAAATAAGTAGGACCGTAGGCTAGAACAAGGGAGATTCTGACTTGACCGAGTATTGCACTCTAACTTTCCCCTGAGCTTTCGAGACTAAGCGTTTGCAAGACTAAAATTTTTGCAAAGAACAAAAAATGATAGAGTTGAATATAAGTTAGATACTAAGTGTGAAGTAGTGGGATCTGTTTAGAGCTCATAGAGGTTAATTGTGGCTTTTTGGTCCCATCAGCTAAATAAACGTAATAACATAATTTTCAATAAATAAAGTTGCATGGTTTTTGCGATTATTAGTTTTTAATCCCTTCTTAAAGGATTCCTTCTGATGAAAACACATCGAGGTTTTGTCAGTGTTGTGGGGAAATAGGCTACCGTTTCCTGACGGCTCGTTCCCGTTGACTCGGAAGTTAAAAGACCACAGGACTTGAAATTTGGCTATAATAAAATGTAATAAACCAAAGTCGAAATAAGACTACTGTTTCTTGACGGTTCGCTCCCATTGACTCAGTTGTTTAAAGGGTGGAAGTAATAATAATAATAATAATCCGAGACTGATAAAAGTTTACTGTTTTCTGACGGTTCGCTCCCGTTGACTCATAATTCAAAAAGGTCAAGAAAATTCCAGAGGTCGAAATAAGACTACTGTTTCTTGTCGGTTCGCTCCCGATGTCTCAGTTGTTTAAAGGACCAAAGGCTAATATTGTTGCTATAATAATAATAATAAAGCCAAATTTCGACTCGGGGGATATCTAAATAAAGCCTCCATCTCTGGACTCGTAGTTGAGCTGTTTCGGATAAAATAAAAAGGATATCCCCTAAATCATGCGAAATTAGAACCTTAATGTGGACTTTATTCTCAGCAAATCGGTTCTTTAGGAAAGGATTTCAAACTAATTATGGTTTAAACCAGTCTCCTTTATAATAATAAGACCACTATCTATTAAAATAAGTGATCTCATTTCACATTATATTTTCTAAATAAAATCCTTATAGGAACTAGGAATAAGGGAGCGAAAAGTAGCTACGCTTACATAATTAGCATTTACGAGTAGTGTTAGCATCTAATTTTATATTTAGCTGTAATTTCATTTTAAGCTTGGTTTAGGGACTGTGAAAATCGAGGATGACGAACTCCCGTTCATAAAGCTAGTCTTATTTTCAATGTTTGATTAAGAAATTGAGATGATGCGAGAAGTTGACATAGCAAAAACAAAGGAAGAGATATATGCCTATATGGGGTGCACGAGACCTAGCTTAAGCCTTATTGTGCAAAAACATGAAGACGACAAACAAACACATAAATATCATGGCATCTCAGACAACAAGATCACATATAGGATGCAAAAAGTATATGATACTAAATAAGATGCAACAAGTAATCATATATCATATAACACATTATAATCATATCATGACTAATATGAGTTGACAAAACATTTACGAAAATACATTTTTGACACATATAGGAGTTAACCCAAACACTCCTTTAGAAACCGTATTATTTCTTTTAAGAATCTAAATTGTCATACAAGCGAAGGAACATACAAGACATGTTTGACATTTATGTTTCATAAATAAGCAAGCTCAAATGCAATGAGAGATAAGTATACAATCATCATATAGGTTCAATGCAAACTAGAATGACTAATCATATAACATATCATACAAAAAATTCTTATCGCCTTGCGATGAGTATGATGATGTTTACCAAGCTTGATTAATGGCCAAATTACTTTATTTTCAAAGAAGGATGTATCAAATTTCAAAGGATACCAACCAAAATTGCCCGACTCAAAGGTTTGAGTTTCTATGTTAATACAAAAATTGAAATTTTAGACACTTTGTGGTATTTTGCAAATTCGACTTACTTAAACTTATAATCAGTACCTTTACCCTACTTTATTAGAAACTAGACTCAATTATCTTCGAAACGGTAGTTTGCATGACTTGTACGGATTTACGGTTAAGTTTTTATGACCTTTTGAAATTGATCAAAAATCTAAAAAAGTTTATATAGAACCAGCTCGCCAGAACAGAACCGGCTTTAATAACGAACAGAACCGCCTTTAATAATGAATAGAACCTCCGGTCTGATCAATTTTTACAAAAACGTATATTTTGACCCGACTAAAAGGTTTAACATTTGGTAGGCTTTAAGATAAACTTATATAATAAATTTTAGACATTATTCAAGCTTGTATAACAACGATATTCACGAATCAAGACTTCTAAGTATAAAGCAATGACATACTTTGCATATTAAGTCTCGCTTTTCAAAAGAATTTGATACATGGATCGTACTCGGTTTTCAAAACCATTTGTTTTGAAAACTAGAGCCACATGGCTCTGATACCAATTGTGGAAAACGTAGAGGGGGTGAATACGTTTTCGATTCAAAATCTAAAAATGTTTGTATCAAATCCCTAATCAATTGTGACGTAACGTGAAAAGTACCAAATATGATTTATGACTATATGAAATAATAGAATAACCAAGTAGTCACAACATAATTCACAACACAATCACAAGCATAAAATAAATAGAGAGCGATAAATAAAATAGAGAGCAAACCGAACATGATGATTTATAGTAGTTCAGTCACAGAGCTCCTCTCCGCCCTACTCCACTCCTCGAGTACCCAACTCGAGAGTTACTTCACTAGATCAAAAAACTCCCTTCTTGGCAGAGAAAACCTTACACAATGTTGCTAACACTTTATCCGGTACTAAGCTAAATATCGAGTCCTAACACCGGTAGAACCAACCCATCGTCGCTTACACTTTATCTGGTACAAAGCTAAATACCGGGTTCTTACACAAAGGGTACAACCAACCCAAAACCACGTTATATTTTATGGCCTAACATAACAAACCTTGTGTTTTATGGCACAAACACATAACCATCTAGTCTAAATCAAATGATACAAAGAGATTATACAAATGTCTATGTAATGATGATCTAAGACAAATGTGTCTAATGGATTTAAATTCCTAATCTAAATGAACTTTCAATGTTAGGAAGCCTTCAAAAGGATGATGATGATGAGATCTCCAATCTTGTAGATCTACATATGGGTATGCTTGGTGGTAGATGACAATATCTTTAATCTTGTAGATCTACATATGGGTATGCTTGGTGGTGGATGGAAATGGTAAGATCTTTAATCTTGTAGATCTACATATGGGTATGCTTGGT
>BQNB010145010.1:6539-16775 GCA_026074375.1 Tanacetum coccineum
TATATATATATATTTATACACACATTTTTATACACGTTTTTATTTACACGTTTTTATACACATGTTTTTTATACAGACATTATTACACACGTTTTTATACATGTTTTTATACACGTTTTTACACATGTTTTTACACACATTTTTATACACGGTTTTACACATTTATATACACGTTTTTATGCACACATTTTTATATATGTGTATAAAAATGTGTGCATAAAAACGTGTGTATAAAAATATGTATAAAAACATGTGTAAAAATGTATGTAAATATGTGTAAAAAACTAATATAAAAACATGTATAAAAACGTATGTTAAAATATATATAAGAACGAGTCACTGGTGTGAATAGCCTAAAGTAACCTACTTTATTACTGATGGGGAAAATAAAGATCCTTGGTACGGCGTTATGAATTACTCCCTCCGTCTTTAAATAAGTGTTCACCTTTGACTTTCGAAGTCATTTTTCAACAACTTTGATCTTTTTTTTGAACGGCAACTTTATTAAAAAAACTAGCAAGGAGCTAGAAAGACATTACAAAGAAATAAAATAGGGGTTTTTCAACAACTTTGATCTTAACTATGTCTTTTTGTGTTATATAATATTTGATGCAAAATATATGAATAGATTAGGTTTTAAATGTATTTTCATTGATGTAATTTTCATTAAGTATTATATAACACAAACAAAATAATTTAAGGTCAAAGTTGATGAAAAAAGACTTTAAAAGTCAATAGTGGACACTTATTTAAGGACGGAGGGAGTAAGTAAAATATAAAAACAAGAGGCAGTGGTGCGTTCTACGTAGGTAGGTGTCTCACAACATGCACCCATTAAAATCTTTTTTATTTCCTTGCCAATTAAGATATACTTTTTATAACAAATTAAATAATTAAAAAAGGTCAACCAACCATGCATGTTGTCCATATAGTGCCTTTGGTTTTTAACATCGGTTGAATGATGATGTCACTAGCAAGAATTGTTTGTCGTCTTAAAATATGATCATGTAACGTATTGACTAAACACAGTGGATCTAAAACTATTTTAAATGGGTCGGTAGTAATTTAGTTGTAAGTTATCATTCAGCATAGAGTGTAGAAGAGACCACAAAACTTGTGAGATATTCCAAGATGGCATGCATGAAAATTGAAATCTACTTAAGTTAGTCGAGTTAAACTCGAGCTCGAGCTCGGCAATATCGTTTACTTGATCAGATCTTTGACCAAACGATGGCAGCAAGTCGAATTTTATTGTTTTTTCTAATCAATAGTTTGTTGGAATATTATTTCCATTACTTTGTTTATTGAATAGGGTATTGAATGTACCATAAAGTGGTTTCTAACTAATACTTTGATGGTTAAACAAACAACAATACGAAGTTTCGTATAAAGTAATTTCTCCGTCTCAAATTAATAGTTCACGTTTCTTTTTTGGGATGTCTCAGTTTAATTGTCTACTGCTAAAAATAGATAGGGAAGTTTGATCAACTTTACTATATTGCTCTTGTTTGAAATTATTATTACAAACTTTAAAGAAGACTTTAATTAATTAGCTAAGGGTAAACTGTCATTATACTAAAAAGTAAAAAGAGAAAGCAGTAATAAATGCACTTTTCTTAAACTGTGTGTTTTTTGTCGAAGGACAATAATTTTGAGACGGAGAGAGTATATATAGAGTACTACTAGTGGCTTACAAGACCCGAATATCCGCTTTGACTTCGCTACATTTTCACAAAGTACTAGGCAAGTGTAATGATGACCATCAAAAGATTATGAATATCTTTGATTCCTTGTCATATGAGTTTTTTTAAGACAATAAAGAGACTAAAATCACCACAAAAACACACCACACAAAATTCAATAAAATAAACCTCGACCGGTTCGTCCCTTTTCTTAGTTGCCGACACGTCCAATGTGAGTCGGTGTAATGGTGCAAATTAACATTTGACACTTTGAAGAGGACGTTTTGTGGGTTTTGGAGAGGGCATGTCCACGTCAAAAGTCTTTGGCGAGGACTTGTTCTAACCAAATGGTCCTCGCTTATTCCTCGTTGCTAATATCTTTGACGACCACATATTTCGTACTTTTACTAACGTTCGAGTGAGACCCATACATTCTCAGTCAAAGTTAACGATTTGGTCCCACAAGGCGCTTGGTAAGGACAAGTCCTCGCCAAAGATCATGCTTGATTAATCCAATTTGTTTGGCCAATTAAGTGCTCAATGATCTTTGTATATGATTTGAATTCAAGATGTTCAACATGAGTCTAAAAAAAGACTCACCATTTACTGAGACGGAACTCAATGAATGAAGTTCGAGAACCAAAGAAGAAAGTAATGGATTCAGTGAGTAATGACAACAACTAACTGAATCTCATTCGATCTCCTCAACAAAAGAAGACACTGGAGATTTAGACAAATGTCTAAGTAACTAAAGAATAAACGGGATATGTTTGAAATGATAAGAACAAATCCTTATCAACCATAGGTACATATCCAAGTATGGGTAAATAACAGAACAATTATTAACACTGTTCCATCTAAAGCATGTTTGTCAATTACTTATAATAGACAATTGTAATAGGGATAAAGTACGAATATACTTTGTCCATTCATTCTAAGACACGCTTCGTTTACCCGACGGGTCTTACTCATTCTTTAGCATATATATATGATAGTTCTAATAATGGAGTAAAAGTTAAGTTTGCGCAATTAATGTTGAATCATTCACAAACACTTTTACTTCTCCAAAATAACTAAGTCCCTAAATCACATTCAGTTAGTAAGCATATTTATTACTTAAACTACAACTTAGGTTTTAGTTTGAGTTTTAGAGAGAGATCATATACAAAACTTGTCATTAAACTTGGTTTACTTATTCCGTAAAGTAAACCTCGTAAATTCTTTATTCACTTATAATAAGAATTTAAACATTGAAAAACTTTTGTCTCTTACTTTACATTTTTCTATCTTGTTATAAGTATTTTGTTACATCACTTAAGCATGAAACTAGGTTAGGTTAACTTTGTAGTTACACTAAACTAGTAAAAGGAAACAACACAATTAATTAATTAATTAAATATTCCCGAAAAGATGTTAGGACCAACATGGCGACATTTGTGCATGTTTGTCAATTACTTATAATAGACAATTGTAATAGGGATAAAGTACGAATATACTTTGTCCATTCATTCCAAGACACACTTCGTTTACCCAACGGGTCTTACTCATTCTTTAGCATATATATATGATAGTTCTAATAATGGAGTAAAAGTTAAGTTTGCACAATTAATGTTGAATCATTCACAAACACTTTTACTTCTCCAAAATAACTAAGTCCTAAATCACATTCAGTTGGTAAGCATAGTTATTACTTAAACTACAACTTAGGTTTTAGTTTGAGTTTAAGAGAGAGATCATATACAAAACTTGTCATTAAACTTGGTTTTTACATATAAAAAAGACAAAAAAGGATGTATATATATAAAATTTAAAGACAAAAAAGTTGAAAGAACAAATTCCCTCCAAATGATAGGTCACTCGAAAGACACCATAAAAATTTAGCTTTTTACATAAAGCAAAATATATCACAAATGGAATCCATTCAGCTGTCGAATTTTACTTTCATGATTCATAAATTAATATGCTTTTCTTATGCATTCAAATACACACCTCAATTCGATCTACACCTATAAAACTAACCCTTAATTGTTTGTTCTTCGTTTCACTCTCATTCACTACAAGGAAACTCGTACGGCGCTGCTAGTAATCATCGATTGATCAGGTTAGATTATATATGTGTGTATCTTAAGTTGTTTTTTGGGGACGATAAACATTTTGAGTTGATTACTTGAGTATGTATATATGAAGTGGTAGTCTATATATGAAGCCAATTTTTTTTGTTGTTCAACACGCCTTTTGGCGAGGAATGGGTGTCTTCGTCAAAAGGTCAACCACATGACGACCGACCATTACACTTGGTCTAATAGTTTAGGAATAAGGAGTTTAATTTGTGTCTTTGAATAACCTAGATTTGATATACTGAATTTTGGATGCAGAAGGAGAAAAGAGATAAACCTTACCTTGACACATTTGAGGTTTTGTTAGCGAAAATAGACTCGACGAAGTCAAGTACAAAATATCCGATTATATGCTAACGACGCTGTAGCTACTGCTAGTACCTTCCATACTATTTCCTCTGAAATAAGATGTTAGGACCAACATGGCGACATTTGTGTGTATATATATATATAAAATTTGAAGACAAAAAAGTTGAAAGAACAAATTCCCTCCAAATGATAGGCCACTCGAAAGGCACCATAAAAATTTAGCTTTTTTACATAAAGCAAAATATATCACAAATGGAATCCATTCAGCTGTCGAATTTTGCTTTCATGATTCATAAATTAATATGCTTTTCTTATGCATTCAAATACACACCTCAATTCGATCTACACCTATAAAACTAACCCTTAATTGTTTGTTCTTCGTTTCACTCTCATTCACTACAAGGAAACTCGTACGGCGCTGCTAGTAATCATCGATTGATCAGGTTAGATTATATATGTGTGTGTATCTTAGTGACACAGATAAAACATTTTTGCAGTTGATTTACTTGAGTATGTAGCATGGTTTTAGTTGCTCAAACAATAATAACAAATTAAGAACATCAGAATTAAGATGCTGCTAAACACTCCTGAAATTAGGTTTAAGTAAGATGATGAGATTTAAGCCGAGTTTAGACTTGTAACTACAAGAAAAAAAAATTGATTTCTAATGATACAAAAAGTGTCATTCAATTTAACTTTTTATTTTTTAGTGATAAATTTAAAAAAAACTTATAATATAAGCCGAAAGTTAAAGCTTACTGTATATTTTTAGAAAGTTGTTTGACGAATTAGTTGAACCTGAACTTATTAATACATAAAAATACATGAAATTAAATTCACATATATTTTCAGCTTTCACGTGATAACCCGTTTTATTTTAAAAAGTAATTACGTAATTTGACTAGTTATAAGCTCCTATAAACCATTGGCTATGTTTGGCACAAAGCTTATGCAGGTTTATTGAGGCGTGAGCTTTTTTTATGTGTAAAATATGTGTCATAAAAGATAAAAAGTTTACCCTTACACTTTTTTTATCGTTATAATTAGTCTATTATCCGCTTTACTTTTATTTGCTTTACTTTTATCTATATATTTTAAGTGTAAGAAAAGCATCAAAATATCTAATGACACCTTTTAACTTTTGTTGATATTTTTTTACTTTCTTTGATATTTTTTTGACTTTTAATTACACTTTATTTTTTTATTAGTATTGGAGAATTTTCTTGTAGTGTGTATTTTGATCACGATCTTACATTTTATATTGGGTGTTATTATTGGTATCTTTTGACCCGCTAAAAAATACAAAAAAAATATCAGAAATTTATAAAACATGTTTTTTTGTCCTCCAGTTTACAATGCAACGCAGTTTTTTTTATCATTTTTTGTTGATGTTAATTTTTGACAGTCTTAACAAGCTTTTGACTTGTTAAACTTATATTTTTCGTGTTACTAGATTTATAAACATATAAAAATTTAAAAAAATAAAAAAACAAAAAAAACATAAAGAGGGGTATATATGAGATTTTTTTAAAGGGGTAGGGGGGGTTGTTTAGCCTTGTATATTTATTTATTTATTTATTATATACTATTGAGCAACATGTTAGCGCAAGTTTGATTCGGGCTCCCACTTTGGGCTTGGCCCAAATAGTTTTTTTTTTTAAAGTTTAGTCCCACATCCTAGCCCAACTGGTTACGGTGCATACAAATGCCAAAAGTTAAAAAATTACCAAAACGGAGACCCTAACTTTTAACTATTTAGGATTTTCCCATTCATATCAAAAAATACCGTAGAATATTTTCGATTGCGATTAAAACGTGGCCATATTGCACGCCTTCTAAAATACGCTTAGATTTTCTAATTTTTTTTCATTTAATATAATAAGAAAAAAACAAAACGAACCAATATTGACGCTTCTTAACTACGCAACGATTTTCTAGAATGTCAAAATAAATTTAGGATCTTAACCGGACTACTTTTAGCCCATATTATTATCAATGCCTAAAATATCTTTCGACATTTTGCTTAGCTCCCGACCGGCATGCGGGGTAATGTCATTTTACAATCCGTTATGTATCTATATCAACATTTAGGCTATAATTATGGCTAGTAGCATAGATTTAGGCTATGAATTGTAAAAGTTGTGTCTACATTCAGCAATCCTTTTCAACTATAAATAATAATTTTGTTTCTTTGCTTCCTTTTCAACTATAAATAATAATTTTGGTTCTTTGCTTAATAATGATGTCACTAGGAAACGCTAATCCAAATTATAGAACCGTTTGGACCTACATGTTTTCGTGTTTCTTGAGTAAACATAATAAACTAATGTTATTTTTCTTAGGAGAAAACAGAGATTTTGCTTGTAAAAGTGAACCATATGTCAACAATGGACTTATGCTGATTCATCAATGTAAGTTTAAGACTCAACATTGATAAAATAATAAGGTATATGTTTTCAGTTTTTACTCTACCTTTTTCTACTACTTTTGTTAAAAACATACTAATCTATCAATACTTTTCTGTTACGAGCTAGTGGCAAATTAAATAGTTTTCTACATAAATACATAATTATACAGTTATTAGTAAATAGTAATGGTATATTTTAATGAAAAACGATTGAGATGACCAAAAACATGCTTAACTTGTATGTTTAAAATTGTGTTGAACAGTTTATTGGTTTATGAAGAAATTGACTTTTTTGTTGCAACTAATAAAATCATAACAAGTCAGTTTACACATAAAATTAGGATGTTTTTAGTCATCCCAATTGTAGAGTTATAACCACTTGTCTAGTGATATAAGTTTGTGGTTATCATTTCTAAAATAAAAGAGTTTTATTCGGTTCGGGTTTGTGTGACAATCATTTACTTCGTAGATTAATCAACCAAATGCCAATAACCAGTAAAAAAAAAGAGATGATATTATATCAATTCTAGAAAAAAAAGGATTTCTGACATTGAAATAGAGAAAGATATGCACAATCTTAGCAAAGATACAAATAATGTATAAAGTTGACAACAAAAGGATTCGAAAAAAAGGTACAAAAGTTGGTTACAATTATTTGAAAGAAAAGTATCATTTATATTTGCTTTATATATATGATCCAAAAAGTAGAAAACATGAGATTTTGATTACTTTTCCTACTTCAGGCACTTATCATGCAACATCTAAAAAGTATTGCTAGTCTTCAATTTGCAAAACAACAAAATAAGATATTGAATCCAAAAACAAACAAAAATTAGGTGAGATTTGATAATAATTGGCATAGGAAAGAGTATAGATTCTTATTTAATATGCTTGGTTTCTAAGTAAGAGGTTTAAAACTAGAAATAAAACTGAATTTTGAGCTTATTTGATGTTAAAGTTTATGGCTATGTTTGTCATCATATTTATCGGAGTTTATAAAGACTTTGAGTCTTTAAAATAAACTAGCTAATAAAATAAAATTTTATTTTAACATAAACTCAAGCTTTTAAAAAGAGCTTATAAAGGCTTATAGCTAGTCAAATTACTTAAATATCTTTTAAAATATAATTGATTATCATGAAAAACTGAAATTATATTTGAAATTAATATGATACATTTTTATTTGATTTTACATTAATAAGCTTCAGCTACAAACCTACAACTAATTCACTAAATAATTTTATAAAAATATAAGCTCTAACTTTCGGCTTATAAATAAACTTCAACCCAAAACTCAACTTCAGCTCCAGCTTTATCCTGCAACTCATTTCACTAAATATACCTATATTTGTGTGGTTATGATAGCAACCAAATATTAAATCAGTTCAGACATATTATTAGTGATTTGATGTTGATGTGCATTTAGGAAGGATTCTTATATTTTTTTAGAAAATAAAAAGAAAATTCAACGTGACAATCTTTTAGCGAGAGTATCTTATTGTTGGTGATGTGTACATTTACTTACGTAAGCATCTGTAGATCTCACATTATTTTATTCATGTTCAGACATATAAGCCCTAGCCCCAGCTCCAGCCCCATCACAAGCTCCAGCCCCAGCCCAGTCCATTTCGCCAAACATACCCTATAAAATAAGGTTTTGGTATAAAATAGCAATGTATTTTTTTATTGTCTTATGGTGTGATACTTTGTAAAAAAAGTTGTGTAAATGTAATGAACTTTCATAAGTGTTGCAATCTGCACATTTTGATAACGTGTCACGTTATAAATGATGTCATGCGTCAGACTTTCAGGTATGACATGTCATCAAAATCTGCAGATTGAAACACTTATGAAAGTTCGTTACATTTACACAAATTTTTTACACGTACAAAAACGAGACATTTGTAAAAGTACAATTTTTGAATAAAACTCTTTAAGATACTAAGTAGTTTACATATTTGATTGAACATAATTATAGTTGGGTAAATATTTATTAGGGAGTGAGTTTATTTGGGTCTTCTTAAATATTATAAATTAGTATAATTAGTTATTTGATATAAAAATAAATGCAATTATATAATAATTACCCAACATGTTTAGTAAGTCAACCTTTTTTTTACCTATTTTCATTTTTTTCATATTTTACTCAAATTTTTATTACAATTTTTTTTTCCTTTTGAAAATGACCAAAACCCATATAGATCCGGAGCCAACCTATCTACACCAAAAACGTTTAAACCCATGTTTTTTGAAAAATCATCTAGACCTAGACCCATTTAAACCCAAACACATCTAAAAGTGAACCGACCGTCCTATTTTGTCATATCTACTTATAAGGGCTGCTAAAAAGGAATCTCAACCATTTGTGCGAGTAATTACATAAATGACATTATGTTTAATTTTATGTATTGGTATGTTACCCTATTCATCACGCGTGTCATACGATGTTTTTGTTACCTACAAACTTAGGAATATTTGTCGATAAATAAAGATGTTCTCCCTTACCTGTCAGCCACACTAGTCAAATTTACCGTTCATAAATAAAGATGGGTGTCGCGAGTTAAAGGATCAAATTTACCGTTCATAAGCATCACTAGTCAGCGGGGTATACTTTCATACCCACATATCACAAGCACAATACAAACTGAAAGTGAGTTTTTCTCGCCCACTGCTAATCCTTAAAAATGTTTAATATTTTATTGTCATTTTTACACCTATAAACAGGCCGAGCATAATAGACCACGAATCAGAACGGTCCGAAAAACCGAATCAAACCAGACCTTTCGGTTCATCTTTTTCCTCGTATTCGGTCTTCTTACGCAAAACCGACCATTATAATTTTTTAAATCGAACTGGACCAAAGAATCAGCCCTGGACATGCTGACCATTTCGGTCCAGTCTTGACTGGTTCAATCGGTCCAGTTTTCAAACCGTAATCGACCCTAGCTATAAGTGCTACTTCAACAACTTTGCCAAACATATCCGGAAATAAAAGCAACTTTCGGCAAACAAACCAAAAACCTTGTTGTGAATAATGCCAAACAGGCTGTAGAGATAAATAAATGGGAAGCAAAGCTTGAAAAAATGACCAATATGATTGAAGTGTTTAAGCTGCTGCATGGGTGTGAAAGAAAGAGCTTGTAAAGCTTACACGAGGATCCTTCTTTCTTTCACCATGTCTATTATTTCCTCTCATCCAAACACTCCCTATCTCTTAAACCCTCTTCTTTTCAATCCAACGCCTCTCATCTTTGCATATCTTGTATCCAACGGCTGATACCCTTTTCACTCATTTTGGTCAGATTTTGTGTTTCTTGATTTGGGTTTTGTTTCATTTTTATTATAATGTTCACATTATCTTTTAGTGTTTCTTGAATCTTTATCAACATGGGTTTTGTTTGAAATATAATAAAGTTTCAGTCTTTATTGTCTTTTATATTGTTTGTAATGTTCACAGTTTTTGATTAATTTTGATGATTTAGTGTTTCTTCAACTTGGATTTTGTTTATTTTTTATAAACTTTTAATCCTTATTATGTTTAGTTTATAATCTTTTAAAACTTAGTTTTTGTTTAATTTTAGTAGAGTTAGAATCTTTAAACATTTGTGAATTTTTAGTGTTTCTTGAATCTTTGTGAACAACAAGTATTTATCTTTTAGTTTGTAATATTGACATGCAATGCCTTAAATTTCCGTAAATCTTGATACTAATTTGAGTGGTT
>BQNB010145011.1:0-13506 GCA_026074375.1 Tanacetum coccineum
AATCTCACTAAAATTCTAACACAAATCTCAGCTGCTTGTGTCTTTATTTATAGCCCAAGTAGGTGGGGGTATTTTCGTCCTTTCAAGCCTCTATCCAAATATATTGCTGGATCTAGGGGTATTTTGGTCATTTTACACTCCACCAACCGCCTCATTATTGCACACGCCTACCTCGTACTGACTGCTACAGTACCTCGTACTGACACACGCCAGTGCCACGTGTCACCATCTGATTGGTCCAGCCGTCACCTGAACAGTACCTCGTACTGACGTGTACTGACACCTCGGACTGCTACAGTACCTCGTACCTGTACATCTGACACCAATCATTAGAAGCGCCACGTGTCACCCTCTGAGTGGTGCCACGTGGCATTTTCACTGTTCACCCCCCGTCGTTGGTCAACCGCCGGTCAACCGCCGCCGGACCATCGATCAACGGTGGTCAACGATGGCGGTCAACGGTGGTCAACGCCGCCGGACAACCGCCGGACCACCGGTCAGTGGCGCGGTCAACGACGGTCAACGGTGGTGGACCACCGTTGACCATCGTCGGACCACCGGTCAACGGTGGTCAACGACGGCGGTCAACGGTGGTCAACACCGTCGAACCACCGGTCAACGGCGGCGGTCAACGACGGTCAACGGTGGCGGACCACCGTTGACCCTCGTCGGACCACCGCCGGACCACCGGTCAACGGTGGTTGACGGTAAGTCAACAGCCGAGCCGGGTCAGGTATTGGGCCGGGTCAGGTCGGGTCATGGGCCGGGTCAGGTCGGGTCATGGGCCGGGTCTGGGTCGGGTCATGGGTCGTGAGGCGGGTCGAGTGGAGAATAATTCCCCACAAGAATCGAACTCAAGACCATCTTTATAAAAGCACAATGCTCTAGCCGGTGGACTAGAGCATGGCTTTAATTTATATATGAAAATTTTAATATATAACCCTTTATTGGCTTGGTTTTGTTTATTATAACTAAAGGTTCAAACAGGGACGAAAAATGTTCAAAATAAAAAGGGTTAAATATAAAAGGCCGGTACCGTTGGACTCGTTTTTTCGTGCTCTTTCCAATGGTGTGATCGAGGAATTTTCACGACTTCGTTTCGACCTCGATAAATGTGAAAACGTCGTCGAAAGTCACCCGAAAATTACCGTTTTTGCTTCGTTTTCAATCTTTTTTACCTGTAAGACATAAAAACACAATACAAATATATTTGCAACATAATTATCTATATTTTAGTGTTTTTAGTCCTTTTATAGTGTTTTACGGGGTACAAAATATGTATATATTAGCCAATATCAATTATCTTTTGTTTGGTTTTGGTTTTTAAACTAATAATATAATAATAAGCTATAATATAATAATACTAAAATATATCTAAAATGGAAATGCTTGTCGAGTGAGGTGAAAAGATCATCAAGTGTGGAGGAAAGAGTTAATAAAGAATTAGCACCGTTTTAAAAACTGTTTTCTCACAACGTTAGTTTATATTGAAAACAATCCTTTATTTTGGTACAAATTACTCTATTTAATGATGACGAATTAATACCCGTAGAAATATTATTTTCTCATAACGTTGGTTGTTATTGAAAACAATATATTATGTAAGTATTAAATACTAGATTTGATGTTTGACTATTTCTTCGGCTTTTGCCCTTCGAAACAACCAAATAAGAAATCTAAATAACCCGATGATTATTAATCAACAAATCACTTTTTGATACACACTTAATTCACTAGTCGCAACCCACTTAACAAGCATATATAAATCTACTCACTAATCATGGCAACAAACATATATAACAATCTACTCGCTAATAATCATACATAAAACTACACTAGTAACAATAATAAACATAATAAATCTAAACATGGCAATAAACAATAAATAATAAGTAAAGCTAAACTAATATAGTAAAGAAGAGAGTAAGAAGATAAAACCCGGAATTCGCTCGGTATGACACGGAGATAATAACGGCTCCTTCAACGACCAAATTAATAAAAATCAAACTTTATAAAATAAAACTATTTTTTTATTAAATGGAAACGTTTTATATAAAAGAAGAAAATAGAAACTGAATTGAAAGAAAGGGTTTAATAAAACAAATATATTAAAATGATGGATACTGATTTTCGAGAGGAGCATAAAATTTATGACAATCAAAAAGTTGATTTACTTAAAACTAAATAATCAAGGTAGCATTTGAACCAAAGTGTAGACAAATTAAGGAAATGAGAAATAAAATAAATTATCTAATCCTATTCCTATCTACCTTTAATCTACTCCACCGAAAACAAAAAAAACGAAAGAAAAAAAAATGAAAACTAGAAAGGATAAGATAGATATGGATAGAAGTGATATCCTATAACGTCTGCTGTCCTCCATCTATTTTATATCTTCTTGTGCGTCAATCATAAGCAAAAAAATGTTGGGCTTCGTCATTGCTTGCTGGGCCTCACGTTTATCCTTTCCATCTGGTAAGCCCACTTGGTCTTGGGCTGGATCTCATTAGATTTTAACTGCTGGGCCGTGAGTTAATATTAGCATGGGCTTTTATGGCTTATATAAATATGGGTCGGTTTGACCCATATAAATGGTGTCGGGCAGGCTCAATAAAAGATGAAAGCACCGTCGGAATCGATTTTTCGTGCTCTTTCCAATGGCATGATCGGAAAATATTAACGACTTTGTCTTGATCTCGAAAAACGCGTAAACGTCTTCAAATCTTAACCGAAAGTCACCGTTTTTGCTTTATTTTCAATCCCTTGTACCTGCAAGACAAAAAAACACAAACCAAACATATTTGCAATAATATTTATCATATTTCATGTTTTTAGTCCGTTTAATAGTGTTTTCCGGGGTATAAATGATGTGTGTTTTAGCACACATCAGGGGTTGAAGAGTTTTACCGCTTTTTAATTTAGTGAATAGTTTGTTTACAAAAACTTAGATTCGACTTTATGTGAATTCACAATGTGCACAATATGAACAATTTAACTAAACAAATAAGTAGTGACAACATATGAAATAAATATACAAGACAAGAGATAAGAGATAGAAAGATCAAACCACAACACAAGGATTTATAGTGGTTCGGTAATGAAGCACCTCTTCGCCCTACTCCACTCCCCGAGCACCAAACTCGAGAGTTTTCTTCACTATGTCAACAAGCTCCCTTTAGGTGGAGAAAACCGTACACAACTAAGCTTACACCGATTTCCGACACTAAGCCAAATGTCGATTCTAATCCTAGCTAGAACCAATCTATCACAACTAACCACACTACTTCACAACAATTCACAACTTTACTTCACCACACAACTTTTTTTCACTTCATAACTTCTCTACACTTCCCAACTTCACTTCACAACTTCTCTACCCTTCATAGTTATTCTATACTTCACTTCAACTAGACACTACCTTGATCACACCAATCTAACACTACTTACTAAGATCACCCCGATCTAATAATACTTACAATGATCACCACAATTTACCTATTATACACAACTACGATACACACCTTCACAATATACACAAATGATTTACAAAATATAATACAATTGCAACAAGGTTGCAAGGACACACACTAATCTATAATACTTCTTTACTTGATGGTAGGAAGTATTCTTCTCTTGCACTTGAGGATCTAAGCTTGGATCACTTGGAAACAAAGCTTTATGATTAAATGATCAAAGGATTATGGGAAATGTGTGGACTGATTTTAGACAGAAAAGAATAAGTGCAAAAGGTGATAAAATCAGTGGGGAACAGTCCAGTATTTATAGGCAAATTGGGGAGCGTTTTTGTCTAGTCGGCCCCCTTATAATTAATGGGACCGCCCAGGCTAGGACGCTCCCTTTTTTGTCTTTTTCAGGGGAGGTGTTTTCTAGAACATTTCTAGCCGTTTTTTGGTAGAGAATTTGAATTCAAAATATTTATTTTGAATAAAACATTTCTTTTCAATACAAAAATATTTTGTAAAAGTTACAAAAATGTTTGTAACATTTTATAAAAAATATGAGGTTGAATAAAAATTCCTTTGATCATAAAATGCATTAAGCATTTATTTATTCATACCTTTAAGTGATTTAATTTTTGAAATGAAGATTTACTACTAATTACTTGTTTACGTTTTAATTTTACATTCAGCGTTTTTTATATTTTGTGATTATCAAAACGTAGAGAGATCAAAAAATATTAATAACGTTTTTAGGCATTATTTCTATCAACACCAACTATATCTAATTTCACTAAACATCTTACCCATAGGTTTCCATAATTTTCTCATTTTATTTCTTTTAGATGTAGATTTCGAACGCACATTCGAATGATCAATAATACACATATCATGATTAGCATCAAACAAACATTTGTCACAGATAGTACAAATAAATTCAAACTTAGCATTTCTCACAGAATGCTTAACAAGTGCATTACTGGCAGGTTCATAAACAGAATTCATCTTAATCAAACTAGATTTAACTTTCCTAGAGTGGCCTTCTACTTTATTCTTCTGATTGCTACTTGGTGGTCGCGTGATCCTATTGTTCTTTGTATTGCCTGAAGGCTTTGATCCGCTAGCACTAGTAGTAGGTGTTACTCTTGTAGAAGTCAACAAAGGCTTGTTAGAATCTTTGGTTTTAAGAGAATCAGTCTGCTTGGGAATATTGCTTGAAGATGTGGCAGGTTCAACAAATCTAACTCTTTTGTTCTTGTTCATCGGTGTGACAGCAACTAACTTCTCACTAGGTTTTAGTGAATTAGGGCATGTCTGAGAGACATGGACTAACAATTCCTAAACGTGTTTTGTAAACATGTAAGCAGATTCCAATAGAGGTTCACTAGAATTCTGTGTTCTAGCGCGTTCTATAAATACACAAAGAGTGTTAGTATTTTTTATAGTCTTCTCAATATAAACCTCATGGGCATCCCTATTGTTTTTAAGTCTATGAGAAAAATGTTCTATGTCAAGCTTGAACATTCCTGGAGCAATAGTGGCATTAGGTTTTGAAATCGTAGTATCGTCAACATTTTTCCTTTTAAGTTTCCTTAATTCATTTTTCCATGCTGTAATAGAAAAAACCTTTTCTTGAAGTTAAGCATTTAAATCCGATTTTTCAATAAACTTTTCATTGATTTGAGAAATTAAAGAGTCACAATGTTCTTTTGATTAAACACATGTCTTTCTAATTGAGTCAAATTGGTTTTTGTAAATTGATTTCAAATGCTCTCGTTCTTTTCTCAAATTTTCATTTTCCAAAATTAATTTTGCCACACTATGCTCCAACTCAATGTTTATTGATTCAATCTCATCAATGTCTTTCTTTACATTTTCCATACTATCTTTTCCACTCAAAGATTTAATCCTATCCTTTAACTTTCTTATGACCGTGTCCTTTTCTTGTGACTGAGCTTTCAATTCATTTATTTCAAATAATTGATTAAATGTGGGAGCATTTAGGGTTTCACTAGAATTTTCCCTTTGAAAAATCTCTTGATTAAGTTGAGTTGCTAGTTCCAAAGAAATGCAATGCTTTTCTAAAGTTGAATAACTTTTGACAAGTTTATCGTAAGCCTCTTTTTTAATGAAATCTTTCTTTTTGAGAAGCTCAGTCTCAAGTTCCGAACACTTATTGCATTCATTCACACATGACTTTTTCACATCAAGAATATCTACAGAATTCACAGCAATATGCATAATTTTTTAAGACATGATTTGTTTCAAGAGTTGGTCATTATCAATCTTAAGCTGTTTGATTTGAATTTTAAAAATGTTTTTGTCTACAGAATACTATTCAACAGCAGCCTCCATTTGGTTAAAAACAGTTTGGACTTCAGTAATTTCATCTAGAAGAGTTTTATCGAACACATTAAATGTGTCTTTTAAAACTTTTAAAAACGGAATTATTTCAGTTACAAAACACTCTTTTGTATGTTCAAAACCCCAAGACCCCGAAGTAATAGCATCAGATGTGAGTCTATTTTTCACCACCTTATTAAAATTGGCCAGTTGATATTTTAGCTTTTTAAGACTTTCATTTGCCAAACTTACCTCAGGAAGTTCATTAGGAGCTTTAATTCTAACCGGTGTATGTGACGTAACGGGTGTTTCAGAAAAGGATGAATGTTTTAACCAGAAAGCTTGTTCTGCAGACAATTCTTTTTGAGTGACAAAACGTTTACCAAAATCTTCTTTTATCTTATTCAACTTTGAATAATCAATTGGAGAAATCTTAATTTTCTTTTCTATTGAAATTGGATCATTTTATCAAGCATCTTTGATCGACTCTCTTCTTCCAAAATCAATGTCTCTTCATTATCATTCACAGAAATCATAGCATGGTTTTTAACAATAACACTAGCATCATATAATGTTGGTTGAATCCGTTGAGATTTTTTAAGATTGAATGGACTTTGATAACCAAGAGCTTGTTTGTGAGTGTCATCGTAAAAAACTTGTGGTTGTGTTAGCATATGTATTGCTTGCGTAGATCGATACATCTTACAAAAACAATTTTCTTGTCAATGTATTTAGACTCTTTTTCTTTAGCAGCTGTTTTGAAAACAGTTAATGTTTTTTATAAAGATTCCTTTTCTTTAACATGATTAGAAAGAGCTTCTTTAAGTGTATCGATCTCCTGCTGCAAAGCCGCAAGCTTTGCATTTCTATTCCAAATTAAGTCATCCATTTAAGAATAGATTAATTTTTCACGTTTGTTCAAATCAACATTTTATCTTTGTTCAAAAATGGCAACTCGTTCTTTGTATCTCTCAAGCTCAGCGGTTAATGATTCATTTACCATTTTATTTGTCTTATCTAGATTAGCTACATGATCAGTCATTTGTTCAACCAAAGATAAAACCAATAAATCATTAGGTGCATAAGAATTAGTATCCTGAATAACCACATCTTGTGACTCTTGCAGATATTGAGAATACGGAATGATATTACTATCACTATGTATCTCATTATCTTGAAAATCATCAATATGTGTTTGTTCAGAATATTACATCTCTTGCACATCATGATTAATCATATCATTCGAATAAGAATCAGAATATGGCACCTCAGAGAGAACATCTGGATTACAGCTTAAAGTATTTTCCATCAGAACCGCTTTAGCGGAGGATAAGTCATCACAATCCGAGTCATAAGCACCCAAGTCTTCAGTCTAGAAAGCTGAATTCTAAGGGAATGTCTGCTGAGCAACTGAAGCTTCTGATATTCTAGGGTCTGCTAGAAATGCAAGTTGCTCTTCATCTAATATCTGATCTGCTTCATGAGCTTCGGCTAACATCAATTTCTCCTTAAACCATGCACCATTCCTTGGCCTTTTTGGCTGAGTACACTATCATGCCATATGCCATTCTCCTTGATAATTATAACACTTTACAACCTTTGGTTGACTAGCTGCATAAGTTCCCCTTAAAGTTGTAGCAATTCCTCTGTTTCCTGAACCAACAAAACTCTGAGTTTGCTTCCTTGAATTTATTGAACTGTGACTCTTCTATCTTGAATGGTAGCCTGATTTCTGGGATTGGAAGATGTTCTGAGTTGATTGTTTGAAGGTGGAAACCTTGATGCCATAGCAGGTAGGAATGCCATTGCTTTGTTAATGCATTCAATCGAATCATCTCCTTGTTGAAATGTAGGAACAACGAGACCAGAGTCCAATTGAGGAAATTCATCTTGAGATTGTTGTGTCATCGGCGGAGATATGAATGGTTATGGAGAAACTGATTGTTGTTGTGAATTGACTGGAGTATGATGGTGTTGATGATAAGTAGGTGCTGCATAAACTGGTGTGAATTGTTAACGGGGTGGATACATTAAAGAACCTGAATGTTGTGGAGACTAAGAGGGATTGTAAAGAGTTTGAGAGTTAGCAACCAATGCTAGAGGATCTAGATATCTTTCATACATGATACGTTCTTCATTAGCATGTTGTTCATGTTGACTGAGGTATGCATACAACTGATCATAGCTGGTGGTATACAAACTCTTTGCTAACTTCACATCAGTGACAAACTTGCTCCATTCCGGTGGAAGAGCATTCAGAAACTTTGTATTGACTTGCACTTGTTTCATAGTCATCCCAATAGTATGCATGTCATTGATCATCTAAGAGAATCTTCAGAAGTACTCATACAATATTTCACCCTGAACGAAAGCAAACTTATCAAACAAGTTGTACAATCTGCATTCACGTTCTTGGTATGATAATTCAGTGCCTTTCATTAGTAGTTTGACTCTATCCCAAATATCCTTAGCTACCTCTTAATGATTAACAAGTGCATACACATCAGGTAGAAGACCGTGAAGAATGATAGCAAAAGGCTTTACCCAAACCTACGACATAGATTATGGGGAAACCTTCTTTCTTGTTATAGACATAAGAGCTATAAGGATTCTTTTAGCTATAGCCGTGTTCTATGACTATGAGATTTGGTAGTGGTATGTGCTTAAATACACATACCTTTTACCTAATAAAACGAGCTAAAAAGACCAATAATGAACGAAAACGACATAAAAATAGATTGTATTCGTTTGTATTGTAAATTCTGTCTTGCAGGTACGAATATTCAATAAATAGGACAAAAACAAAGGCAAAGCAGACAAAACCGAGCACAGGAATGGAAAGAGCGCGGAAAAACAAAGCTGAAGGCGTATACATCCTTAATGGTCCAAATCGTACCCATTTTAATAGGTCGGGTCAGCCCATTAAGAGTTGTACTATTAAACCTAAAAGCCTAAGCCTTTATAACATATCTTAAGTCCAAATCCATTAGTCCATATCCAAGCCCAAGTCAAAGCCCACTTATAAACACGGGTCAATGATATAAACACGGGTCAATAAAAAAATCACTGTTTATCTCTCCCATTTCCCTCCCATTCTCGTTCTTACCCTGCACCTTATAACACCCTGTGTTTTCAAGTCTTTGACGACGTCGATAAATATGCTATTTATTTTTAGTGTTGTACGCGTTTGCTTGTAATTTCATGAATTAAGTTTAAATCGCGTAAGCTAAAAATTAGCGTTCAATGTGATCGGGCATCAAACAATTAAATGTTTACATTAAGCAAGGGTTATATAATTATTTTGAGGATAATTATTAACTTTGTTCATTCTATTTTTATCGGATACGTAAAGTGTATACGTTTCGCGATAAATTGCGTTTAGGCACTCCCGGAACCACCAAAACTTTTCTACGCTTCAACAAATACCCACTTTTATACCCAATACATAAAAGTTATGTGATATCATTGGTATGTATTCTCTTGTATTTTTATGATCTTCGAATGACTTACGAGGCATGATTTCCTAAAACAAAAGAGAAATCACATTTTATTACCGTTTCACTTATAGTTGGTTATGCACATTGCTTCAAGTGTGTGTCTAGATGTAACAAATGTGAAGTAACAATTAACTCGACCTAAATATAAAATCCTAAGAGTTAATCCAAACGCTCCTTAATTTGATTTTGCTCATCCAAACAAGTCGAAAAATACATATGAATTATGTATCTCAAAATTTTTCATGAGATCATTATGCATGTGTTTTTTAAACATTTTTGTATTGGATTTAACACTGCACAACAACAATTTTGTTCCTAACGTGAGTGATTTGAAAATAAAATTGGGGTTTTGGTTCAAAATCAATTTTTCGTTTAATCTTACTAATGTATGCAAATCCTATGTCTACGGGAAGCATATTAGTTGTACATTGTATCCTAGTAGTCTTAATTGTACAAAATTGAAAGAAAAATAAAAAAATCCCCAATTTCAATTTTTGTGTTCATCATGAACCCTAGACTCAAATTGAAAGAAAATAGATGAAATGACTTACAATTGATGATCTTTGTGATGTTAGGATTGATTATTAGTGTTGATTTGATCTTCAATTGATGTTTTAATGGTTGGATTTGAGTTTTGGTGGGTTTTTGTGCGTGTTCGTCAATGGCAGCAGATAAAGGAGTGTTTGTTTTTGTGTTTTGAAAATTTTTGTTTAAGTGTTCCATATTATGGTCTGCTGATGGCGGTCCCATATCTCCTGGCGGTCCCAAATATATTGGGGGGCCGCCCTCAGTAAAGGGTTTTTGATTTGAGTTTTTGACGAAAATTTAACAAAGAGGAGTGACATTTTAATTTGCATTTCGCGAATTAAAAATGCTTAAAGTACTTCGGATGAAGTATTCAAGTTGTCACGACACGGAGTGAAACACGGACTAGAATCGAAACTAGAAGAAGGAGAAGCGGACACATAAGGTTTATGGAATGTGTTCCATCATTCCTAAACCAAGACGTTACATTTCACTACGATTCCGAAAAGAAGAAACTTATTAGAAGCGGATTAATAACGAAAAGTATACTTTAAAACGTTATACGCTAATTAAACGAGTTTTATAAAAACTTTTTTATAAAAATAATTCAAACAGAAAGTTTGATATTTTTAACAAATAATACATATTTTTAGGATTCCAAAATGATAAGAATCGTAATTTTTCAATTAATAACAACGGGGGTGGGGGGGTTATGAATTGTCGGCGAGTTTACGACAAATAATACTTTATAAAAGTTACTATTCAATGTCAAGAAAGTTATATTTTTGTGAACCTTCATAAAATTAATAACTCTCAAAAACGAGAACGTCCCTCGAAAGAAACATTAAAACGAAGCCCTAACGCAATTATAACTACGACATATTACGGTATTTTACGACACAATACGAATTTTATAAAGCACAAACAAAGCGTCTGATGTGAACAGTAAAAGTTACTGTTCACCAGGGGGTCAAAATATCGAAAATGTCAAATTATGATAACCGTCCTAATACGAAAGATGGGCAAAGAAACGCGAGAATCAGCTTAAAACGCAAAGATAATCATAGAATTACGTAAAACGGTAATTATAAACGCTTAACTTATTAAACATAATTTTACCAACCCAATAGTTGGTGATTGAGCTATATAGAAGTATTCTGTGGTTATCCAAAAGTACTGATACTACTAGGGGAGTATTTCATAAAGAGGCTTCTTCGGATGGCGTTTCGACGAGTGTTGGATTTACGATTTAAAGTGTCCCCTAACTCCTCGAAACAGTCATAGTCATGTGAACACTCCTATAAATTAAGAAAGCCCGAACGTATAGAAACGATGTAACAAATATAAAATATATATTCCACGTACTCGTACATTATACACCTATGATAATTTAGGTTGCATTCGATCTTTTACGTGACTGTTTTATATCTGCGATCTTGGATTATCTGAATCAATGGTGAGTTCAATTTAATCCCCACACTATTATCACAAGTTTTACTGATTAACTATATTTGGGGGGGAAACATGCTTTTGTATTTACAAATTGGGAACGCAAGTATTGATTACATGATTGCCTAAGTACCGATAACCTCAATTAAGCCCATTATCATGAACTTTCAATTGCATAGAGTAGTTGGGAATTATACATTAAGTGAGCGCGAATGTATTTAAATAGTATCTATTCGGGAAACGACCTCCCCTATCGGGTGACTTGCTATCACCGAGAACGAACAGATATAGACCATGTCGGAATTTAGGGATGTGTTCGGGTTAAACATGCATTCGGGCTGAATATCAATATTATGCTAACAAGACTGTCGACTTCAGTGTCAGTGAGCTTATGTAGAATGTTAATCTAGTTTTTTGTGATGCGATACATTGTTGAGGCATTAATCACTAAAAAGTCTTTGCGGTCCTGCATATTATGATTTTATCAAACTATGAAATTTCACACAACATTATTGGTGAACTATTTTTTTTTTATAAGCAATGTTTTCAGGAGATCAATAGGCAGGATGCCAAGATGCATTGGTACATGTTTGGAATTGGCAGAGCGCTTAAAAGATTTTGATATGTGCATCATATTTGGGAAATGTATAGACAACTTTTTGTACTGATACCATGTAAGAAAGGGTTTAGAGATATAATTTGTGTCTTGCATTTCTCATAACAATGATACAATATATAGGAGTATATGGAGTATTCTAGAATCCATACTAAATGAATTTGACTAACATAAATGACTTGACTAATAACTTTGACTATAATAAATTACTTTGACTAGAAACTTTGACAATCATAAATTACATTGACTAACACTCCCCCGCAGTTGGAGCGGGAGGACACCGGACGCTCAAACTGGTGCGAAACTCCTCAAACAATGCTGAAGGCAATCCTTTAGTAAAAATATCCGCATACTGATAACGTGAAGGAACATGAAGAACTCGTACCTGACCAGCGGCAACCAAATCTCGAACAAAATGAATATCAATCTCTATATGCTTCGTACGTTGATGCTGAACTGGATTGGAAGATAAATAGACAGCACTGACATTATCACAGTAAACAAGCGTAGCGGAAGACAAAGGAGTATGTAACTCACGTAAGAGATTCCTCAACCAACAAGTTTCAGCAACAGCATTGGCAACACCACGATACTCTGCTTCGGCACTGGACCGAGAAAGCGTTGACTGACGTTTAGCGGACCAAGAGAGTAAATTGTTGCCAAGAAATACACAATACCCTGAAGTCGATCTCCGAGTGGTGGGACAACCAGCCCAATCCGCATCAGAATAAGCAACCAAATCTGTGGTAGATGAAGAAAATAACTGCAAACCATAATTCAGAGTGCCCTGAACATACCGCAAAATCCTCTTAAGAGCAGAGAGATGAGGCTCCCGAGGATCATGCATATGAAGACACACCTGCTGAACTGCATAAGAAATATCTGGTCTCGTAAAAGTGAGATACTAGAGAGAACCTGCAAGACTCCGATACAAAGTCGGATCAGATACCGGATCACCATCACCCAGTTTAGACTCAGTATCAACAGGAGTCCGACTAGGATTACAAGAAACCATATGTGCTTTCTCCAAAATCTCAATAGCATACTTCTTCTGAGATAAAAATAAACCTGAAGAATCGCGCGTGACAGAGATACCCAGAAAATAATTAAGAGGACCCAAATCTGTCATAGCAAATTCCTGATGCAAAGAGCTAATAATCCGTTGCAATAAACCATCAGAAGAAGCAGTGAGAACAATATCATCCACATATAATAAAAAATAAGCGGTATCAATCCCCTATCTGTAGATAAATAGAGATGAGTCACAACGACTATGAGAAAAACCAACTCGAGTAATATAAGATGCAAACCGCTAAAACCAAGCTCGGGGGCCCTGTTTAAGCCCATAGAGAGACCGCTGTAACAAACACACATAATCAGGATGAACAGAATCCCGAAATCCAAGAGGCTGATGCATATAAACAGTCTCAGAAAGATCACCATGTAAGAAAGCATTCTTGACATCAAGTTGATGAATCGGCCAATGTCGAGAAGCAGCTAGACTAAGAACAGTCCGAATAGTACCCGGTTTAACAACCAGACTAAAAGTCTCATCAACATCAACCCCCTCTAATTGTGTACTACCATTCGCTACAAGACGTGCTTTGTAGCGACTATG
>BQNB010145012.1:0-15231 GCA_026074375.1 Tanacetum coccineum
GTCTCAACAGTAGGCTTTTCAACTATAGACTCACTAACAGACTTATTCACATCAACAAAATCATCTAGAATAGGATAAACTAAATTAGATTTTGGTGGCATAAAATTCCCGGTATAGGGAGGTGGGACAGCATTATACCATAATCCTATTTTACACTTATCCATTATCTGTCTGTCTAGAAGTTTACTTAGGTTCTTTAATGAATTTTCAAATTTTTATACTGTAAGTTGAACCTCATATTTTTCTTTTGTAGTTAACTCTAACTTCCTTTTAAGCTCTGTAATAACTAAATCTCTTAAATAGATTTCACGTTTTAAGAGTTTTATATCTTCCTCATACATAGACTTATTTTTCTTAAAGACTAACAGTCTAGCTTCTACAGATTCTAAACTAGTTTTATAAGAGACAACACTTATCCTAGATGTTCTTAAGTCCTTAACTAATTGTTCATTTTGTTCTTTTAGATCTTTTACACATTCTAAACAAGATGAACAACAATTTGAGTCATTAGTTACCTCAGAGTTTGTAGAAGAGGTTGAACTTGTTGAAGAATAAGCCATAAGAGCAAAATTGGTTGGATCTTCTTCTGCTTGGTCACTCTAATCATAGCTAAAGCCATTACACTAAGATACTAAGGCATTTGATTCTTGAGTGCCCTACACTCCCTTGCAAAGTGTCCTCTCTTGTGGCAGTTGAAACGCTCCACTTTGGACTTGTCAAACCCAATTATTTATTTGTTAGCCATGTCCAGCTTTCTTCTAATATTCTTCAGGAATCTTCTTGCCCTTATAGTCAGCATAGCAATGTTCCACCTCAAATCCATCTCTTCTAGATCATCAGGATTGATTTGTTGTAGATCTTCATTATCTAGCTGTGGAATACTTGGTTGGCTAGCAAAGAAGGAATAAATCACTGCATCACTTAAATTTTCAATAGTTATTAAGCTATCAGCAGCACCCTGAGTGCTAGCAGTATTAACACCCTGAGCAGTATTAACTACTCTAGTTGCATTGTTAGTGCTGCTAGAGGACATAAAGGCTACATTGTATGAGTTTGTGGTTGAGCTAGATATCCCCTTAACCTCTGATTTATAAGCCTTCAGGTTGTTGAAGAGGTCATCCAAACTCAATGTCTCAATCTCTAGTTTGTTCCTCCACACAATAGTATGCATAGTCTATTCTTGTGACAAACTTCTCAAGAACTTCTGATTGATGTCTTCTTGAGGGATAACTTCACCATGCATCTCCAGTTGACTAATTAGCTTTTGAAGCCTTACATAAGTTTGCTCAATCATTTCTGTGCTGGATGCAACAAAGTTTTCATATTGCTGCTTTAGAAGATTTTTTTGAGTTTTCTTTATAGCAGTATTACCTCCAAATATGTTCTCAATAGCCTGCATCAGTGTCTTAGTATCCTTATATGAGTTGAACTTTAATTGATGCCCATTAGGTAAGGCCATCAACAAAGTGCTTTTTGCCTTTAACTCTGCCCTTTTTTGTGCCTTGTCTTCAACACTTGTAGAAGGGATAACAGTCTCTTACCATCAATAGTTTTTGTTACTATGGGTGCATTACCATTTTCTACGATCTTCCATAGAGTGTAATCAATGCACTGTAGGTACTGCTCTATCCTCATCTTCTAGAGATCATACTCACCAGGTTGGAGTATGGGTAGCTTGATGGTTTGAGTAGATTGAGAATCTATTGCTTCTTGAGAAAGTAGATATTATACGTAGTAGAGTTTCTTCTTATTCAAAGCTTCTCACAAGCTCTAATACCACTTGTTGATCCTAATAGAACAGATCTTACTTAGCTTGTATAAGGCTATGTTGTATTGAATAAATTGAAAAAAACTATGATAGAAACTTTGATTGTGAATATCAAAGACTATGCGGAATTTAGTCAATAACAAAACAGTTTACCAAACTTTCAGCCTCAATATAATACGAACACTCTTAATAGTGTTAGGTTTACAAAACCTTAAAGCTACAAATAGATTGACAAAACAATGAAAAGATGATATCAATCTTTATGCCCTAGGACCTCCTTTTATACACCAAGGAGTCCTAACTGGCTTACAATATTTTCCTAAGTATTCATGATCTTCTAAACTAATAACTTTTACTTATTTTTACACAAAAAATATCTCAATTTATCCACATAAGCAATCTTTATCTTCAATTAATCTTTATCCATTAGCATTTGTAACTCTGTCAGTAGTTGTAACTTTGTGCCAGAAACATTAACTCTGAACACTAGCAGCAGTAACTTATACACCAGTAGCATTAAATGTGTACAAGCAGTAGTAACTACTTAGAATATTTTCTTCATTCTCCACCAGCAGAGTACTTTCTTTACTAATAGCTTAGAGTTACTAACTTTACTTAGCCAATACTAACATATACTAGCATGGTTCATAGTTACACTAGTAAGTTACTAAAGTTTATACTGGCTGAGTTACTAACTACTTAGGGGGTGTTATATTTTCACAATCTTTTTGCTAGTAGTAGTAACACAAACCTTTCTTCTTGAGCAACACTAACTTTGATAAGAGCAGCAATAATTCCAAACAGCCTTATGAAGCTTTTAATCCCAACATAAAGACACAACTATTTACAAACGTCTTGATCATTGATCAAAAACAACAACCTAAGTTGGCGTTCCCGTAACGGTCAACTTCCCAATCATCCCATACTTTACAAACTTTTACAAGACAAGTGGCGTGTTACCACTTTATACATTATCTAATCGTTAACTTATAAGACGTATCAATGAAAAATCGATCCTTCATATAATTTCTTTGGTCTAAGCTTTTGCGAAACGATTATCATCAAACTTTCCTTCTCTTTTTTGTTGTAGCAATTTTCTAATTTTTTTCAATTTTTTTCAAAACGAACTATACTAACGGGAAACTCGGTGTAATTTCACCTTCTTCACGATCATAATATCTCCTGATAATTCCTTTGTTAATTCTTCATTTTGGACGTACAATAATTATGTTTTTCTAGCAATATTAATGAGTTTGACTACTTTTTCCCATTTGCAATGTGCAAATTTCTTCCCAAACGCACCAAAGATAGAAAATTGACACAAGACTCAGGAAATACATACTTTACACTTTAAGAAACTAGCAACTGATAAATGGACATAATAAAGGTGTAACGAAACAAATAGTTGGTGTAATTCTTAAAGGATTGACTCATAGGTTGTTCTAGGGGTATCTTACTTTTAAGATGAGAGTAAACAAATGGTTTATACGGGGGTTAACTAACCAGTGTAGTTAGTTAATAAAAAAACATGTATAGGCTTTTTGGGTGTAATCCTAAAATTTTATCAATTTTAAAAAGCTACTCCATCTTTATCCATAGTACTCATTATTGTGGTCTCGAATAGATATACCAAGCCAAGTTCTAAAGTCTACAACATCACCGCCACACTCATATTATGTGAAATTTGGGTAAACATTTGGAAACGGATAAGGTTAAATCCTCACAATATCTAATAAGGGTTATTTTGTGCAGGTTATGTATCAAGTAATTTCACAAAAGTATGCTTGAATTTTTTTTTAAATTTGAGCATAATTAAGCATTTTAGTGTGACAATATAAGAACAAGTATCATTTCTAATTCCCATCCCCCACTGAATTATACATCGTCCTCGTTGTATAGATAAAACATTAAAACTGGGAATTTAAAGAATTAGATATGAGAACTCCTTTTGATATTTCTGCTGGTGATTCTCCATGTTGAGTTTTATGAGCAAAAAGATTTAAATACCATTTATGACAAACAGATGTGTGTTGTTAATTCGTTGGATACCAGCTATGGACTACAATCACACATAGGATTCCAAAATGATTGTTAAAAAAAAACTTTCCCAACTTTGTAGATTTCTTTGCTTTCAGCGAGGTCCTATGCAAAATATAGGAAAAACATGCATCCTTATCTTGGTACCTACGATTAATTTAAACTAAACTAAATACTAAATACGGGTCAGCCTGTTGAATACGTCGTATCATGTGCATGAATACGCCATATTGACATAACTGACAATAATGTTTTTAAAGTGCATAAAAATAAAGGACTGATAACGTCCAGACAATCAATTGTCGTTATGATTGGATCGGCTACGCGTATTCGATGTCTGGGAAGACAGACTCGATAAAAATAAATATCAATCCGGGTTGTCTCTCGGGAAGCACTTTTCTTTCAGCTAGTCTTTAAGTTAGACTTTTTTCATGCTTCCTTCACACACTTGAAATCACTCTCTCTTCTCAATTCTGCTCTTGATTTGGATAGCGCGCCAGGTTCCGTAACATACTCACAAACTATGGTGCTGAACTTACTGCCAGTCTTTGTTCTATCATACATAAACAAGTTAAAATCATCATACCATAATATATAAATCACAAGATAAGCAGTTTTAAGTTTAGGTACAACATGATACGAATAATATAAATGTACAGAGGATAAAATCAAAAGATAAGGGATAGAGGGATCATGGGTCTGGCTGCTGGGGAGCTACGAAGGTGCTGGCCTCATAGGTCCTCTGTCTGGTGCGTCTCTGGTACTTAACCGGTGACTCCGTATATCTCGTGTAAGGCACACTGACCCTGTCCATCAACCGTGCAAGGCTAGTGACAGTCCATGTAGTGAACCTGGAAAAGTTACGAGCCATGCTATATGGTACCTCTCTCTGAACCTAAAGTGCCTCACACATACCATGCACCTCCTCCTCTAATCTAGCAATCCTCTCACCCTGAGTCCTAGGCAGTGGTGGCACAGCCTGAGGCATCTCCTTATCCTCATCACCACCACCTGGTGCCACCGGAGCCTCCTTAGCAACTTCTTATGCATCACCCTCCTGTCTAGCAGGTCCTGTGGGTACCCAGGCCCAAGTATCATCTAGCTCTATGCATATCTACAGCCTCACCAACTCGGCCATATCTATAACAGGGAGGTCTCGCATAATCACCGTCAACCCCTAGAGCCTCTCCCTAGTATGCAAACCAAAATGCTTAGCCAAACGAGCAACAAAACGCGACCTGTAGAAATCATCGCCCCCTGTTTCTCTAGAAGAAAAATAATTCATTTACCTAGCAACAGATAAGGGAAGTTGACCCAGAGGCAACGGATCCTATTCTCAGATAAAATAAATCAGTCACTGTCACCTTTTCAGGTGCCTAACTCCTCCCAGCAATGCTATAAGCAATCAATTTATGGCAGAACCTTAGCATAGGATCCTTGATAAGAGTATAAGAGGAGGTGTACCCAGAAAATCCCCTACGGACGAGATCTCAGTCTAGTAAGCACTCAGGTCCCCCTTGTCAGGGATCCATCTCACGCTCTCAGATTTAACTAAACCAAACTAGCGTCTGCATCTCCTCTAGCTGTATGTTAGTCCCATGGCCAAATATAAACTTTCAAGCTCTTATGCCTCCTAACTCCACCCAACTAAAACTTTAAAGCTCCAGCCGTGTCTAAATTAAGTACTGCCTCTCCAAGCCTAAATGTACTAAAGAACTCTAAAATGAGCTAGTGCACTAACGGGCCTCTAATATCAAATATCCGCCTCTAGGCTCGGCTAGTGAACACACTTTGCCTCTGAGCATCTGTGTGCTCCATCAGCATCCTAGTACTCAACCCCTCAGCTATCAATTCGGTAATCCTCCAAAATCAAATACTTGAACCCTATGCACCTCTCTCTTGTATATCCTAGTCAACATCGTCTCAAAATATGCTATATCCAGATCAGTGTACTGTAATCCCTCATACCTAAGGTACTGGTGCCTCTTTGTCGTGGTGGAGAGCCATATCTCATAATTAGCGCGAACAATACAAAGTTTATAATTTTTTAACAATTTTGTTTTGTGGGGAGGATACGGGGTATTCGTAACATGGATACGCCGTATGACAGATTGTTCTATTTCTATACGCCGTATAGATAGTAATCATTACGGCATATGGGAATGAAAAACGGAGGCAGGATCTTTTTCAGTATCAATAGCCGTATTCTTTAGCCGATATCGTATTGAAGGTTTTAAAATTGGGAAAAATTTAGTCAATATGTGTATCATGTTTGTGGATTACGCCGTATTGCTTGTAATTTAAAAAACAAATAGGGGTTTCCTTTTCTACCCATTTGACCCATTGTCGGATTTTAAACAATTTGTACCTGTTACAATTCTTAAGGAGAGTAAGGGAAAGCCTATTTAAAAGGATTCTACGGCAACTGTGGATTCAAAAAAAAACGTATGCCAAAAAAAAAAAAAAAAATAAAAAAAAAAATAAAAAAAAACCAAAAAAAAAAAAAAAATAAAATAAAAAAAAGAAAAAAAAAAAAAAAAAAAAAAAAAAAAAAAAAAAAAAAAAAAAAAAAAACAAAAAACACAAAAAAAAAAAAAAAAAAAAAAAAAAAAAAAAAAAAACAAAAATAATAAAAAAAAAAAAAAAAAAAAAAAAAAAAAAAAAAAAACAATAAAAAAAAAAAAAAAAAATAAAAAAAAATAAAATAAAAAAAAAAAAAAAAAAAAAAAGAAAAAAAATAAAAAATTCAATAAGAAAAAAAAAAAAAATTAAAAAAAAAGATAAAAAAATAAAAAAAAAAAAGCTCACATAAAAAAAAACTAATACCAAAATAAAAAAAAAACATATTGCAATAAAAAAAAAACAATAAAAAAAAAAAAAAAGAAAAAAAAAAACAAAAAAAAAATAAAACAAAAACAAAAAAAAAAAAAAAAAAAAAAAAAAACATCAAATTCTCAAAACCAAATCCTAACCCTAACCCTAAATCAAAATTAGATAATCAAATGGAAATAAGGACGAATTAGGGTTCCTTACCTTATGGTGATGAGATAGATATAAACAGGGGAAAGGGTTAGAATCTCCAAGAATTTTTTTCGCTATTAAATTTTGTGAGAGTTAAAAAGTGTGTGTGTGTGAAACTTAATCTGGCGTATCAGTTGGGCTTTTATACCCAGACTCGATACGCCGTATTGGGCGAATTTGTTGACTTAGTCAACATAAGTAAAAACAGTGGATACGCCGTATAGGTTTTAACCTAATATGCGTATCCGTTTCTTGGAGGACTTATTTTCCCTTAATTTAACAAAGTTAAAGAAAAGTACCTGGCGGCTGAACTCCGCAATAATCTTAGCACAATCCACCATCCTTTATAATACCTTTAGGGTCAAACAATATGCCAAACGGCACATACAAATTCTTAACAAGATTGAATAGCATCCCCGGTTGTCAAGTAATCCAATTAGATATTTACATTTAATTATTGACAAAACTTTTATAATGAAAACTTTATTGATTTTATCATGACTTTCCTCAAGAAGTTTATTTGACCCTTGTGTATTTTCGTTACCCCCCGAAGATTGTATCATATCGATTTTATTATCATCATTGCCTTTATCCGATTTTAGATCATCAGGATAAATTATGAAAAAAGGGAATAGATCATTATAGTACAAAATGTTTTGTTCCTTTTCATCATGTTTAGACAACGATGTTTCATCTTTAAAATCAAATTCATCGATATGTTGAGGGCATAAAGTGGGTTCAGTTGAGAAATCGTATTTAGATATAAGAGCATCATTGTAAACAATGGCTGGAAATTCATTCTCAAAATCTTTAAAGAAGTCTAAATCATCAATACAACTGACCGTAGGCTCTGGTGACCGTTTAGGCGTCGGGTGATGAGGAAAACAAAGAGATTCTAGAGAGTTTATACCTGAGGATTTAATAAATGTGACAATTGAATCTTGTTGGAGGTGGTGCAACAAATCAGCATTAGGAACTTTTGGACATCTTAGTAGAATTTTACGAAAGAGTTCTACACCAATTTTGAACTTCTTGTTATCAAGGTTGAACTGGTATAGTGAAGTGTCTTTGATTTTAGAGATAATAAACCAAAACTGCTGCATGTAAATTTCACGTACATCAGATGTGATTAAAATTGCATTGTAGCAAGGAGAGAGCTTGAGAGTATCCAGAATGACTTGATATGTGGCTTCCTTTTGAGTCTTTGTTGGATCAATCCTCATATTGCATGATCTAATGGTGACTCGATCATCATTAGAGACTAAAGCCTCGTCAAGAGAAACTTGTTGAGTGATTGCTTGATTCATGATTCTGCTAAGATTTATCCAATATAGTTCATATATAAAACAGATACATATATCACTTATCAGATTGTTTAGCATTGTGTTATGTTTGTTTTGGATGCATTTGTGATTATGTGTGAATAACTTAGCAGAGTTATACACACATATTGGAGAAAGGTTACTATGTCAATAGTCATTGGTCAAAAGCCACTAATATGTCAAAGACGATCAGTGGACCACTAAAGTCAAAACAGCAGTAACATGGCATAGATCAAAGGTTAAACAGCCAATATGATAAAAAGAGAGCATATTTATCCTGGTTTAATACTATACATAAATCACATGATTTAAGGTACATGCATAAATCGCCTGAATTTGTTACTATGCATAAATCGCCTGTATTCGTTTACAGGTCTAAATCGCTGGATTTTGACATACATAAATCGCTGGATTTATAAGATGCATATCGCCTCAGTTTAGACCATTAGTTTCCTTTCAACTTTTTCATAAATGCAGTGTATTTTTGAGTACTTGTGCATAATTCGCTTGATTTTTTTGACTAACATATTTCGCCTGATTTCAAACACAAAAACTTGACGACAAACTTCTAACAATTCTTATCATTCAAACATTAACAAACACACGAAAATCATGGTTTAATCAATTTTCATCAAGAATTAGTAACATTCGAGCCTATTTGATTTGATTTCAAGAAGTACAAGAGACTAAAATACAAGATTGAGCAACAAGGGTTCTAAAGTGCATTCTATACTAGCCTAGAGGAGATAATACCACACAAGAACATTATAACACAACTACACATTCAAACACCCTCTAAAATTCATATTTCGAGGTCTAGAAACAAAAAATATCAAGCCAAGTGTTTCCTAAGTTCTTGAACACGAGTTCCAAGGCATAATTGATCCTATTAGAGAGATAGGAACACAAACCCATGGTTAATCAAACACTTATATATATTTCGCACAAATTTCACCCACAAAATCACTCGTAAATCACAAGCGAGTTAACCCCAAGATAAACTGTTTCAAACGAGTGTTATTCATCCCCTAACAAACAAAACCCCCATGGTTAATTAGACTCTAGATAATTTTCAATCCAATGAACCCTAATTTTGAATATTATGGTTTTCGATAGAATCTTGAGAGTGTGGATTTAAACGAATTCCTTAGTAGGATTGATGTTTGCAGATTTGAACAAGTTGGTGTTACCTTTTAGCTTGAAACACACGTTTTCATCTTGTTCTTGAGTTAGGCGAATTATGCGAGTGAGAGGAGATGAAATATGTTAAATGTTTGTGTGTGTATGTGTGTGTTTCGCCAAAAAGTGGGGTTTATCAGATTTTATGTTAGCCAAAGTGGCAACTTCCAGTCTGTGGTTTGAGATTTCTTTTATTTAAAGTATAACTTATCCTATACCTTAAGTAACTTAGGAAATGACAAACACAAAGTCCCATGTGCTAGGATAAATTCTAAGTCTCACATTTTGCAATCAAGTCCCTAAAGGTCTAAACAAATAACATCTAAATCCCAATTGAGTTAAATTAAATTAACTCTCCTTCAAATATTGATCCGTTATTGTCTAAAACCTTTTTAATTCATTCCTTGATTTTCTTTGAAATATTTTGGAAAGATTACTTGACGACATTTTCTCCCCCTCAAATAATTACCCATTTTCTATTGAAAGAGCTGTAGTCATTGTTTGAGTGGTCGAATTATCTTTGAAAATCTTTTTCTGATGAGAAACTGAGATTACTGATTTGTTTTAAAATACAACACCAACAAAAATAAGATTTCTCTTATTTTGAAAAATAAATGCATTGACACGTACGCTTATTTTAAAAAAGCCCAGGTTGTGTAGCAAAGTATACACGAGCCTTTACATGATCATAAAATAGATCATGCTCGAGAAATTGAATTCCCGTTAAGAGGTCAAGTTATCTTTTTGGCGATATAGTTGCCTTTAAGGTTTAAAACCGGGTTGTAGTCTGAAATAACTACAAGACAATGACATGTTTTGAAAAACACTTAGAATTTCTGCTCGAACTTTATTTACAACTCCGTGTCATTATTAAATGACATTTTTAAAGCCGTAAATATTATCGATTCCATAAGACATGTCATGAAAACATATTTTTGGATTTGTAGATTTTTGGATTTTATATTTTCTTTTTCTTGGTTTTATATTTTTCTATTTTCTTTGTCATAAAAATCTATACTAAAAAATGGAAAATCTTTTTGAGTTTTTATATTTTTGATGTGCGGTTGTCATAGGACTTCTACACGAGAAGTTTTACAACTCCCTAGACAGTGCACCTAATCGTTGTAGTGTAGTATAGGCAAGACTCGGGGTTGTTTATCGTTCACTCGGGGAATAGGTTGGGAAGGCTTGATCACTGTCTAACAGAATTCTAAAGGTTGAAGGAAGATTATTTTAGTATTTTTGTATTTTATAGAAAGCAAGTAAATCATAAAATTAAGAGGTGGGTTGATTTTAGCTAAATAAACTAATAATAATCTAAACTTATGGTAATAACAATAAGATAAAAGATTGTGTCTATTTAATCATGTATTACTCCTTAGATTGCTTCTCCTAGTGTTGTTGCCTTGTAACCTTGTGATGTTCCGGTAATACTATTTTCCTAAAGCATGAAATGATTACACGAAACCCGCGTTACTTAGTATGCCGCTAGAGCAACGCACATGCAAGGTAGTATGAAGACTATTACACGGCCCCTAGGAGTTTACTAAGTACATGTAAATTACATTAAAAGTGGATCAACCATATTAGGGGGCAAGGTAATATGAAGACTGTTACCCGATGATATCCTTTCTACACAATCACGTTTCTCTTTAGACATATCAACATCGATTATTGATAGGAAAGCCAGGTTTTTATGACCTAAACATGCACCTCATCCAGAAGCAACATCACATAAGATTAATTTAGGTTTTCATACAATCATAAATAAACACAATAATAGGTTTAGCCAAGCATGTTAAAGTTAAAGCAAGAACAATAGATCAAATAACACACAGACATATTGAATGATAGTAACCTTACTTGATTAAAAAATGAATTGAGTAGTACTATAGGGTTTTTAAGGCCCTAAAAATCGTCTCCTTCAGCTGCTAAACGAATGAACTAGGGTTTTACCCTCTTTTTATTCTAAAGGTACACATTGAAAACCTAAAAATTTGGGTTTTGTATATATAAGGATAATCGACGGACGCTGTTCCGCATCGCGTTTGGTCTGACGCCATCGTATAAATAAATCTTCTTAGATATGCGTTCGAGTCGGTTTGTAGTGTGAGCTGTGACGTCTTGAAGTGTGTAACCACCGTCACTTGATGAGTTGGTGACAGCGTCTAGTATGCTTATGACGCCGTTTTTCTGGCTCTGTGATGCACAAAATCTTCAACAGTCTTGTGTTGGTTGTAGTCTTGTTTGTTTCTTCTCCAAATGAGCCAAGTCACCGGTAAATCATCCAAATGTTTTCCAAATGAGAATTACCTAAAAAGGGAACGATTAAAATCCTATTTTGGGCATATACACACGTTTTTGGGGTTAAACGACCCGAAAAAGTGTATCCATTGAAACCTTATCAAATAACCCTACACTTGGGATTAGCTTATCTACGGAGATATGAGGGGTCATTTTACCTACTCTTTAAATATATTCTACAGCACAACTTTCTAGACCTCGTAATTAAAAGCACGGAAAATATATACTAGCACCTCACATAAGTGTTTGGGATTCTCTCTTTCACTCAGGTGTATAATAAATTATAACATATAGGGGAAACGGAAAATCACACTCATTACCTGTCATAACATATAAATTACCATAGGCTTGGTAAAAGATCAAACCTCCACCGCTAGGTGCAAGTATTATTAATTACTATCTAAGAGGTCTTTTAAAGGGTTATGGGGTGTAGGTGTAAGATAACATACAATGGAAATGGAAACGGATGGGATACATTTGGGTGGCTTTGGGTGAATTTGGAGTGGAAGGGTTAGCTAATTATTTACATGAATACACTTTGGTTTGGTTGCTAAGCCAAGACTCGGATGAAGATATACAGACTCTACACAACTCTACATCAAACTCTTTCTTTTTCTTTTCTCATTTTTTTATAAGTAACATAATACAACATGGGGTTTATAACACATACCTATACACTTGAGCTTTTACATGCTCGAAATATACAATCTAACTAATGACCCATATTGAGGTGGATCAAAATAACATGGAGATCATTTGACAAACATATGGGGGTATTGACTTAACTTTTCTTCCCCATTCTTCGGCGAAATAAATACTACCATGAATCCCAATCATCCTAAAATTGTATTTACAAGGATAAAGACTTAGCAACCGTAGTTACTTCAATAATTAACTTGGAGGTTTTAAAATAATAGTACTAAGGTGAGTTACATTAAGGTAGGCTAGGTTTTTTTTGGGTGTAACGATTAGTGTAAGGATGTCGATATGCTTTCATTTAATGTCAGTTTAAACCCATAAAATTTCGAGAACGTGAAAATGGATAGGCTTTGGGGTTTTGTACTAGGGTATTCTGCACTAATGGTTGATGTGCATAGCAGGTGTGGGATCAGTTATATAATCGAACGGTGAACCATATAATAGTTACAGGTTTAAAACATGGGTTATTCATAATGCCTCTTATCAAGCAAATCCTAATACTTACTATGCGGTCTCAAAATGCATCATAAAAACAAGTTCTAGAATTTAATATGCTACCGGTACACTCATGTGAATTTTTTACTAACACCAGACTTCCGGAAAATAGTGACGAAGACCAACGTGCACATCGTAACAATGAAATAGACACATGTGGACATGCTCACTCCTTGTGACTCGAACCGGGGTTAAAGATAAAATCATCTTGGGTTACTAATGATAGGTACCCGAATTCCTAAAGATCTAAGGGCGAACCTCACATTTTTAGGGTGGAATTTTGAGGGTTATTGTGCTAATCATATAAATTCCTATCCATGGGACGCTAGTAATACTCGGTTTTCGTTGGTATGCGTCGTAAAAAAAATCATTTTTTGGTAAAAACCTCCCTTTTATGCTATGTTTCGATATATTACCTATCTTTTTAAGGAAAGATATATTACCCATCTTTTTAATGACAAAGCAAATGACAAATGAAAGAATAGTTTCTAAGGCTTATTTTCCCCCTACACTTAAGTTGAACATTGTCCCCAATGTTCTCTAGAAGTACCCGTTAAAACGAATAAAGGGAAAAGAAAACAAGGAAAAGAAACTAGTACTCCCCTGGTTTACTCAATAATGGAGAAGAAACATGCGATAACTGGTTAAATCGTCCTCCGAGAATCATCCAATGAAACTTCCTAAGAACTTCCAAGCTTCTTCTCATCAAATATAACCTGTAATCAAAGACAAAGACAACTATACCAAGCATAAAATGTGCGATTTACCAATATACAATATGAATTTAGGGTTCGACTCGATAGATAGGATGAAAGAATTGTTAAACTCATTAGGTTTTGCAGGTTTATAACAGAAGAATACATATATTAAATGTTGTGCAAGTTTTATTTTCAAAAATAATTAAAAACTTTGAGTTTTCTGGACCTGGGCGTTTGACGCCGTCGGGGTTGGTGTGACCCCGTCACAGGTGTCGTGGTGACGGCGTCGCGTGTTAATCGTGATGCCGTCTCCACAGTCTGTGAAAACGAAATTTTTGTTTTTGATGAAAAATTTCCTGCACTTGATTCCATAAGTTAATTCCTGTATAAATGGCTGTACAAAACCTGAGATTTAACAATTCAATCATATGACTCGAAACTGACACGAATTAATCTAAACAATTCATTCAATATGTTTGATTTTGGCTCAAAAGCCGGATAGATTCTCCTACACTTATTGTTTGCAAAATACCTTTGATTGAAATTAAGATGAGGTTAAAAACAATACAAAGCATGATTACAATATAATTCAAACATAATAAAACAAACTGTAAAGAATTAAAACACATATGACACTACTAATATGCGGGAAAGGTAAATTGGGTTGCCTCCCAAGAAGAGCTTTTCTTTATTAACGAGTCTTGTAGCTAGACTCAAAGTCACACGTCCTTACATGACTTCTCCTTCATCTTCCACTCCTTCCTTGGTTGCAATAAGAGTGGGATGCTTGTCCTTGAAATTTTTGCTCCTCCATTAGTTAAATTGCATCTCCCATTCCAAGTGGAGCTTTATCTTTTCTTCCCATTCAAGGACTAGCCTATTTATGGTCATAGTGGGGGTTATAGGCTCTATGTTGTTTTTTTACTCCTTTGTCAGTTACATTGGAGGAATCGGGTACCCTATGAAAACTTACTTTATGCTTTCCTGATCTTAAAGTTATTGTGCCAGTATCAAACTTAATTGAGGCCTTGGCTGTCGGCAAGAATGGTGTTCCTAAGATGAAGGGCCTGTTTTTGTTTTCCCTGATATCCAAGATCACAAAGTCTACAGGGTATACGTGTTCAGCGACCTCTACTAGTACATCCCCAGCGATTCCTAATGGGTAAATGTACGGGTGGCTAGCTAGTGAGAGTCTGATGTCTATCTCAATAGGCCTTTTGTCGGTAAGTTTCATGTAGGTGGAGTACGGCATGACGTTCATGTTAGACCCTTGATCGACGAGGGCGTTCATGTGCTTAAGGTTCCCTATGCTGCAAGGTATTTTGACATTCCCTCCGATGTCCTCCTTCTTTGTTATCATTTTCTTGAGAATTGTGTGACAATCCGTCAATTCCAGGTCGTTATTTTTGTAACACCCCCAAAAATCACTTACAACGCAGCGGAATACCAAATGGGGTGTTACTTCGTAATACACAGCAATAGATACAAGAGAACGACCTCTAGGTGTCGTTTGAATAATAACATTTGTTGATTTAATAAAAATCTGAATTTAATAATACATTTGTCCCATAATTTGCATCACAATGAAAAGCTTGAATGTAAAGACTCCAATGCACATCAAATAGTCCAAGCATCTAATTCACCTGAGAAAAACATGCTTAAAAGTGTCAACATTAAAGTTGGTGAGTTCATAGATTAGTTTAAATAT